>CAUYQV010121470.1:0-13112 GCA_963574575.1 Galagoides demidoff
TGGCAGGTTCGAATCCAGCCTGGCCCGCCAAACAACAATGATGGCTGCAAGCAAAAACAGCTGGGCGTTGTGGCAGGCGCCTGTGGTCCCAGCTACTTGGGAGGCTGAGGCAAGAGACTCGCTTGAGCCCAGGAGTTGGAGGTTGCTGTGAGCTGTGATGCCAGAGCACTCTACCCAGGGGGACAGCTTGAGGCTCTGTCTCAAAAAATAAATAAATAAATAAATAAATAAAATAAAATAAAATAAAATAAAATAAAATAAAATAAAATAAAATAAAATGGTGACCTTTATGATATTGGAATTATACTTTAATAAAGCTGTTATTTATTTTTTTTAAACTCCTCATATAGGTGGTAAAGGGGAGTCCTGCTGGGGTGATGGCTCAGATTCACCAGTGTTTAATTTATAGCTATGTATCATTCCACACGTTTGTTTTGTGTATAAGTTTTTAAAAACAATAAATGCATTCCAAAACAAATTTTGAAAACATTTAAAGGAGGTCAAGAGCCCTAAAATAAAAAGGATCAAAGATACATTCCTACCATCATCTTAGAAAAATCATAGGTTACTCATCTTTTTTTTGGGCAGTTTTTGGCTGGGGCTGGGTTTGAACCCGCCACCTCCAGCATATGGGGCTGGCGCCCTACTCCTTTGAGCCACAGGCACCACCCCCATAGGTTACTATCTTTAAAAAGCTACACACCATCATAGTAATTTTAAGTTATTTGAGGGAATTTAAATAACTGCCTTAATTGGCTACCAAAACTCATTTAATACTCATGCTCTGGATGCTTAAAAACAAAAAGGCTTTACTAAAATACATACTAATTTCATCATTAAAAGGTAACATGAAATAGAAATACCAAACACAGTGTCTGGGATGTTAAAAACATTCTTATAGAAAAGCTATTACCCAGACTGTGGACTCACTACGTCTACTGTTTCTGAGCCTTCCCAGAGACCTCTGGGGTAGCTAAGAACTCTTCCATTTTCTTCCTTCCTAGCTGATTCCCACCATCCTGCTGTGACCTGAGTGGGGAGGAGAAACTCTCAAGAGAGAATTCCTTCTCTTGCAGAGCCTTAAGTTAGAATCTGGCATGACAAAAGAACAAAGCTATAAATGTAGGTTAGGGTTTAGAAAACTGATCATAGTTGGATTTCACTATTATTTATATGGCCTATCCTAGGAAGTTAACTATTATTTATAAGTTAAATACCTATCTCCACAAAAACATTTGTATTTTGAGGATACAATATATGAAGAGGGAGGGGACTGCCTATAGACAAAGTAGGCTGATGTATTCTAATTTTTATTTTGAGATAATATAATCCAGTACCACCAATTAAGCAAGTCAAATTACAGCTTTCTTTTCTAAAATGGAAGTTTTATTTTAAAACTAGTATAAACATTTTGCTATTTAGTACACTGAAGTGATGATTTTTAAAAAGGACTCTAAGAGGACAGTATACATCAAAGACTAGTGTAATTCTGTGTAATTTAAGTGAGTTTATCCATCTGAGAAATGGAAAAGAGACTGTGGTAAGGGTTTGAGTAAGAGGTTCTGTTTCAAAGAACTCACTAACAAAAGAGGATACACACACTAGCTGAAAGCTATAATCACTCCACTTATTTTAAAGCCCTCTCAGGAACCAAGCCTTAAAAGTTGATAAAATTGGCCTCATGAATAATTATCAAACTACAGAAATGAATGGAAGAGTATGGTGTTCCAACTTTACATATGGTACTTTATTAAAATAATTATAGTTAAGGCTTCAAAAGTGCCATCATCATTCCCCAGAATTAACACAGTTAAGTAAAACCTTCCTCACTACACAAAAAGTGAACTATAATATTTAATGTGAATGTTGTTAAAACATTCCAAAGTAATAAAACTATTCAATTACACATGATATGGCTTACAAAAGATGTCAAAAGTATTAAAAACTCTAAAATGATAATGTGTTAGGGGAAAAAGCAAATTTGTTAGTTCTACTACATTAAGCGCTCCTCAAGCAATGTAAAAACCAGAGTTCAAGTTACACTTTGATGTGCAGATCCTTTTGAAAGCTACTCTACCCTGTTTTATATGAAGCATCTGTAGCTAAAATGAACACCTAGTGAAGAGTATAGATGTTGCATTACATAAGCAGACGTCAGAACTGTCCCAAGCTGATTCTAAGTTACTTTAAACATGTACTCAGAGTTAGAAATTAGCTATGGCTTACTTCTTAGAAGTAACAGATAATTACCCTCATCACGATGAAAAGGATTTTAAATGTAAGCTAATCGAGCTATTTTTCCTGTAGCAAAGCTCTGCTTTTAAAAGTAAACTTCAAAAGTTTAATTAAAATAGGAAATGCTTTTATTATGTAGTAAAAACACTTTTCAGATTAGTGAGGCAGAAAAAGGATTCTGCAAGGGAGGACCGGTGGGACAAAAACATGTAGAAAAAAAAAAAAGAAGGGGAAGAAAAGACTAAGAGGACAAAATGACCTGTTGAAGTATTTTATTTCTTTTTGATATATTAAACAAGCAGAATAAATTCTTTCCTTTTGTATATATATAAATTAATCCGGTTCTTATCTACACAAATCTAGACAAAATGCTAACAGTAAGTACTATATTAGATTTCTGGGTCTTTAGCATTGAAAACATGCTATTTCTTAAAATACATTTTGATTTTCTACATTTAATTATGTAATTTCTATATACAAACATTATGATGTTTGTATTTTTAATATGATGCAAAGCATGGCTAAATGAAATTCAATAACATACATTAGTTTAGCTTCTCAAAATTTCATGCACATTATTAACTTAGCCACATATTGAACACAGTCAGCCCTCCATATCCGTGGGTTCTCCATCTATGGATTCAACCAACCATGAATCAAAAATTTTGGGAAAAGATTCTGTGACTGTACGAAACATGTATAGACTTTTCTTTGTCATTATTCCCTAAACATAGTATTGTAACTATTTACATAGCACTTATATTGTGCTAGGTATTATATGTAACCTAGAGATGATTACAGGAGCCTGTGCATAGGTTACAGGCAAAAAACTGTGTCATTTTACATAAGGGACTCAAGCATCTATAAAATTTGTTATCCAAGGGAAATCCTGGAATAAATTCTTCATGGATGGATACTGGTGAACAACTATATATAAATCACTCTTCAATAAGAGTTAATTCAATAATCATTTGAAACCCTGAGCTTACTAATTCATATAATTTCACAACTAGTACAATTTTAATTAACTTATGTTATGCACATAATTATGTTACAACATACATATGGTAACTTTCATGAGAAGATCACACCCAAGGTGGATATATGGTCCACTCAAACACGGCTTCCAAATATGCATTCTAATGTTGTTGAACTTAATTATAATCAAACTCATCATTTCATTGATAGAGACCTCTCTCTCTATCCCCTCTAAGCAATACACTCAAACAGTGGCTCTTTGAACCAATACTGATCTTCCTTTATATTGATAACTTTTGTTAAAGAAGACTTTTGAGAAATACATACTGTTCAGAACAGAATATATTTTCTAAAATGCTCATAAGGCATCAAAGTCAGATAATACCACTGAATGGTATAATAGATTATATTTCTTAGCAGAGAACTAATATTTTAATATATCATAATCAATATGCAAAAGAAGCAACTTATCTACCTAAAAAAATATTTTAGGAGTTTCAAGTATGTACATATCAATACTTATTTGTATATGTAGTATCAATAAATCAATGTTCACATCAGTATGTCTATCAATGTATCTGTACTTATATCATCTCCTTGGTACTTATTATTATAAACAATCTGCAAGGATCAAAAAGCCAAAGTTATCATATAAAATCCTACAAAACCTTGAAAATTAAAAATAAAATAAAATAAACAGGTATTACCTAAGAAGTGAGGCACATATTTTATCAGAGAGTATGATACTCTGATATGAAATGTCAAACAAGACTGTCCAAGCTCAAGTCAGAAATAAAGAATTGGGTACTAGTCTTTGTACTTTTAAATTGATTTTTCCTTATAATATTCCTGCAATGATCACCCTGCATATTACCTACTTGAAATTATTTGCAAGTAGTTATTTTAAAAGTATGAGTAATTAGACCAAAAAGCAACTCTCATATTTACCCAAATAAGGAACCACTACTAAGAATCAAAGCCTAGTAATCCTGTTCTTAACAGACAGGTGCTGTGTGTTCTGGCATGTTATATGAAAATCATTTATGAGAAGAACAAAAAAAAAATGAGAAGATAGTTTTCACTATTGGAATAGGTAAGTGAGTAAGCAGATTTTTTTACATGAAGTTCTTGGTAGAATGAATGATCAGATTAAGTAGCATTATTATGAATGTTGGCATTCTCTGTGATGAAAAGGTACTAAAAGAAAAATGTGGTAGTGACATAAAGAAACCAATTTGGGCCTTAGAGAACTTTCTAAGTAGTAAGCATGAAGGAATGAACATTCTCTGGACAGGAACTCCAAGTTTAGGTTTTCATCTGTGAAGATGGTATTAGGCCAGCAGTAAACTGAGCAAGTAAACCCCATCACAGTCAGTGAGAAATGGAAGGAGTGAAGTCAATCATTAAAGCAGCCTCTGACTAACTGTATAGGTTACCTCTGGCATGTATTACCAGAGTGGCAATTCTTCCAAGAAACTCTGTAATATTAAGTACAATCTGAGGTATTTCAAAAAAATAAAATAAATAGTAACATAAACCAGGGAGTAATCTTAATTTTACAATATTTCTTCTAAGAGTTAAACATTAAAATCTTACTTTTGTGATATGAATACTATTGCTTAGCTATAGAATAGTTCTATTTTCAACAGTTACAACATTTGAAGTCATCTTGCATTTAACATATTATCAAATTTCAAAACTGACCAGTGGATGTCTAACTCATTTTTACTGTATCTATTCCATTCTCAAAGACATATTAAAGAGAAGTGAAATTATCAAAAGGTGAGAATGAGAAAACAGTAAGATGGTAAAAGTCGATTTTTACATGTCTTAGACACTAGCACAAAAAATACTAAGCATCTTATAGTAGATAAGAATTTCCTTGAATAAAGAGCTTAAAAAAATTTTTGTTGAAATAATTAAAACCCATTCACAATCTTTAAAACGAGGTATTACCTATTTTGGCTTCTAAAATCATCCCATATTACTATATGCATAAGCATAGGGAATGAGTTCCTTCTACTCCTAAATTTGAGACTTCATCTTTAATCTGATCACTAAACCTTCTCTATTGATAATTAGAGAAAAGAACTTTACATAAGTAAAAGAGAAAAAAGCCTGAGCATTCCAGCTATTTCAGGCTCTTCACACTAAAGGGAGGATATTAACATTTTTACTTTCTGTTCATGCATTTTTCTCTAGTAGAAAATAGGTTAAAGGCAGGAAGCAGTATCTGGCACTCAATGAAGTACTCAAAAAATGCTAATGCTATTATTATTATTTGTCTACAGTTTGCTTTAATTAGTAGCAATATTTTTTTAATCTCAAAAATATCCAATGAAACAATGGTCTAGCTTAGTACAACAAATTACTAATGAGAAAATGTTCACTTCATTTAATAACTTTAGTCTTACAGTTTGGGATAACACCATTAACTCTGCATTTCTCCAGCTACAAATGAGGAATAAAATTTGCCATAAAATTATATCTTATTTTGAAATTAGTAAATAAAGCAAAAATTTAAAAAGCTCTAATAAATAACCTTTGCTTTCATCAAAATGGTCAATTATCTGCATTAAATAGTTCCCATTCAAGTCATCAGGTATGTACCAAAAAAAAAAAAAAGTTCAAAATATACTTGCCAAGATGAGCTTAAAATTAACAACTGTTTTCATTTTTTAAAAATCCACACAGGAAGCAATTTAAGTTAAAGAAGATCTTACAGGGTAGCAGATATTTTATTTAGAAAGGGCAAGCAAAACTTGCTGTGTTGGACTGCCCCCTACAGGCCTTGATTTACCTATTTCTTTTAAAAGATTAGTGTAAGTAGGAAGTATGATTCAAGGTTTACATTAAAATATTAATACTAAAGCAAATTATTACTATTCATTCACTCATTATAGAGAGAAATTGTCTCTGAGAATCACCCATAAACATAAAGATATGAAGCAATCCTTGTCCCTGAGAAATTCACAGTTTATTACTTAAGAGAAACTATACATATTTCAACAGAACCACAGTACAATATTAAAAAAGTAGTTCATACATATGTGTCTGCATTATATTATAAAACAATATTTGGTATAGAAAAAGAATTAGGCTGAAGATTCAAGACCCAAGTTCTATTCCTGGCTCTGGTATCAAATGTCCAATTGAATAATGGGCAAGTTAGTTTTGTGCAAATTGTCTGATTTCTATAATTAGGGGTTAATAAACTGGATAATTCTTCCAGCTTCTATGCTCTAATTTTCCAAAGTTACACCTGTCACAGAAAAAGGTAGAAAGAAAATTTTTTAAAACAGAGTTCATCCTAGCACTTGGGAGGCTGAGGCAGGTGGATTGCCTAAACTTACAAGTTCAAGACCAGCCTGAGCAAGAGTGAGCCCCTGCCTGTAAAAAATAGCCGGGGCAATATCTTCCAGCCTTTTTCCTAGTAGAGAGAGGGAAGGAGGGAGTGGGGTGGGGTCTTGGTGTGTGCCACACCTTTGGGGGGCAGGACACAATTGTAAGAGGGACTTTATCTAACAAATGCAATCAGTGAAACCTGGTTTCTTAAACCCTCAAAGAATCCCCAACAATAAAATAAATAAATAAATGAAATGGGTGTACACGCTGAAAAAAAAAAAATACCTGGGGGTTGCAGCAGGCACCTGTAGTCCCAGCTACTCGGGAGGCTGAGGCAAGAGAATCGCTTGAGCCCGTGAGTTTGAGCTTGCTATGAGCTGTGACACCATGGCACTCTACCGAGGGCGACAAAGTAAGACTCCATCTCAAAAAAAAAAAAAAAGTCAACAGCCTGCATCATAGCAGCCTAGCAGCCATTGGAAAGGTCAAAAGTGGGCTGGAGCTCTTTCAAAGCCCCATTCTCAGAAAGCTGTCAATATTTGATCTGTCAGTTCCCTAGAACACCCCACCTTATTTGACCCTATTCAGAGCTCACTCAGGGCAAACAACCTAATTCTCAGGAGTATTCATGGAAAAAAATCAGTGGTAACTGTGAAAACAGCATAGCTTCACTGAGGTAGCAATAACAGCTGAGGCAAAGAACAAGCTAACCAAAATATTAAAAGACTGACCTGGGAAATGAGAAATCCAAGGGGGCTCTTTAAAGTTCCAACATATTCCTGGTAATCTAGAAGCCCAGACACATGTATAGAGTTGTACACCTACTCAGAAAAATATCTGTGAAGGCCTTAAAACTCTTACCTATTGCAAACCTCAAGGTTCTGTATAAGAAAGTAAAATATAGTTGTAAATTGCTTGTGTGAGCATTGAAGGAATGCCCCGACATTCACACATAGCTCCTCAGAAAAGGTTGGGAGACATACTGGTTTTAGGCATTTAAGAAAATCTCTTCTCATCAGTAGATAATCACTAAACTAACCAAGCAGGGACTTCAGCGACCACACATGACAAAGAATTAGTTCAGAAAAGTAACTAAACAGACAACAGCAGTAACAACCACAAAAACCAACCTTGGGAAGGGTTATATATCATATGAAATGTTCAGTTTTCAATGAAAACAGTATAAGATATGCAAAGGAACAAGAAAATATGGGCCATACAGTGGGGGAGGGGGGGCAACACAAAGCATTCCTAAGGACAACCAGAAGCCGGACTTCCTATACAAAGACCTAAGAGAGTATTTTAAATATGTACAAAGAACTAAAGAAAACCATGTCTAAAGAATTAAAGGAAAGTATAAGAAAATTCATTCATGAAATAGAGGTAGAAATTATAGAGATAAAGAAATACAATTTACAAAAAAATACCAAACAAAAATTCTGGAGTTGAAAAGTATGAGAATTGAAATTAAAAAATGGCCATAGGGGCTCAACAGTTAAACCAAACAAAGCACCAGAAGAAAAGAATACTGGAGACCAATATTCCTTATGAATATAGACACAAAATCCTCAAACAAAACTAGCACACCAAACCCAGCAACATACGAAAGGGTACTACGGCCAAATGGGATCTATCTCAAGAATCCAAGATGGGTTCACAAAAGAAAAATGAATCAATGCACCATAATAACAGAATAGAGGGGGGAAAAAAACATATGATCATTTGATGAGACAGAAAAGCATTCACTTACTCTAATACGCTTTCATGATAAAAAAAAAAAAAAAAGAAGAAGAAGAAACTAAGAATGGACGAGAACTCTGTAATAAAGCATATCTATCAAAAACTTAGAGCTAGCATCATACTTAATGATAAAAGAATTTAAGCTTTCTCTCTACGATCAGGGATATGATAATAACATCTGCTTTTGCCACTTCTATTTTGATGCTGTACTAGAAGTTCTAGCCAGAGACATCAGGGAGAAAAAGAAATAAAAAAGACACTCAGATTGAAAATGAAGTAGAATTATATTTGCAACAATGTGATCTACGTATTCTTTTTTTTTTCCACACTTTTTTTTTTTATTGAAGGGTAACTATGTACATTAATGTACTTCTGGGGTACACTGTGGGGTTTTCACACACAATCTGAAACACTTCCATCAAACTGGTTAACACAGCCTTCATGTCATTTTCTTAGGTATTGTTTTAAAACGTGATCTACGTATTATAAGGAATGAGTTTACCAAGGTTGCGGGACACATGATCAACAAGCAAAAATCAATATTATTTATATACACTAGCAACGAACAATCCAAAAATGATATATAATAAAAACCAAATTCATTTCATAGCATCAAAAGGAAAAAAACTTAGGAATAAATTTAATAAAAGAAGTTTAAGACTTATATATTAAAAATTATAAAACATTGTTGAAACCAACTAAAGATGACTGAAATAAATGAAAAGAAACCCTGTGAATAATGACTGAAGAACTTACTATTCATTAAGATAATAATATTCCCTAAATTAATCCACATATTTAATACAATGACTATTAAAATGTCAGCTTACTATTTTACAGAAACTGAGAAGCTGAGCCTAATACTCATATGAAAATACAAGGAATTCAGAAAAGACAAAATAATCTTTAAAAAAGGAAAAAGAAGAAGGAGTCATATTCAAGACAGGTGGGTTTGACATAAGCAAAAACATATAGATCAATTAAATAGAACAGAGAATCTATATATAAACCCATATGCCCACTATTTTTAACCAGGGTACCAAGCAAATATATAAGGGAAAGACAAGTCTTTTTAACGAATTGTGTCATGAGAATTGTAATATCCACATGCAAAGGAATAAAGACAGATTCCTACCTCATCCATATACAAAAATCACCCCAAATAGATTAAAGCCTTAAATGGAAGAACTAAAATCATATAACTTTAGAAGAAAACATAAGTCTTTATTATCTTACATTAGGCAATAGTTTCTCAGAAATGATAACACAAGAGTACCAATAACCAGGGAAAAATGAACAGAACTTTAAGGACATCACCAAGTGACAAGACAGAATATAAAAAATATTGTAAAGCGTATATCTAGTATGTGTCTATATGTAGTATCCAGATTATACAAAGAACACTTTCAAATCAACAAAGAAAAGACAACCCAATTGAAAAATTTAAAGAGATGTTTCCCTTAAGATATTATATAAATGGCCAGTAAGCGAGAGAAAAAAAGATGCTCAAGACAGGTGTGGTGGCTCACACTTATAATCCCAGCACTTTTGGGAGGCCAAGGTGGAAGAATTTCTTGAGACCAAGAGTTTGAAACTAGTTTGGGCAACACAGAAAGATACCATTTCTTTTTTTTTTTTTTTTAATTTATTGTTGTGGATTCACTGAGGGTACAAGAAACCAGGTTTCACTGATTGCATTTGTTAAGTAAAGTCCCTCTTACAATTGTGTCTTGCCCCCCCCAAAGGTGTGGCACACACCAAGACCCCATCCCCTCCCTCCTTCCCTCTCTCATTAATCCCCTCCCCACTTCTCCCCCCTTCTTCCTCTTTCTGTTCACCCCTTCCCCCTGTCATTAATTGTCCTTATATCAAAATTGAGTACATAGGATTCATGCTTCTCCATTCTTGTGACACTTTACTAAGAATAATGGGTTCCACTTCCATCCACGTTAAACCATTTCTTAAAAAAAAAAAAAAATTAGCCAGGCATGGTGGCACATGCCCATAGTCCCAGCTACTTGGAAGACTGAGGCAGGAGGACCACTTAAGCCCAAGAGTCTGAGGTTGCAGTGAGTTATGATCACATCAGTGTACTTCAGCCTAGGTAACAGAGCAAGACTCCACCTCTTAAAAAAAAAATCAAACTAAAAAAGGTGATCAATATAAATCATCAGTTATTAGGGAAATGCACAGCAAAATCACAATGAGATAACTTTTCACACGCCCTTAGAATAACTATAATCAAAATGATGCACAGTAACAAATGGGAGGGATATGGAATAGGAGTAAGTGAAACCCTCATACACGTGCATTGCTGGTAAGAATGTAAGATGACACAGCAACTTAGGAAAACAGTTTGAAAACTGTTTATATAGTAAAAACCAGAAACAAGAAGAAAACTCAATAGGGAATAATGAGTACATTATAGTGCATCCACAGATTGAATGCGATCTGCCATTAAAGAATTAACTAGGTCCTACAACTCAATAACAAAAACCCCAAACTTGATTCAAAAATGGACAAAGGACTTGAATAGATTGCTATTTCTCCAAAGAAGCTATACAACAAAGACATGAAAAGATACTAAACACCACTATTCACTGGCGGTTATACCCGATAACCATTAGGATGGCTAATAATACACAAAACAAATAGGACATTACCACTGTTGATGGAGATGTAGAAAAGCAGAAAGGCTTTGTGCAGAGTTGGTGGGAATGTAAAGTCACGCCGCTACAATTATCATGTGATACAGAAATTCCATTTTGGGGCAAATTCCCAAAAGAACTGTAAGCAGGGTCTCAAAGAGATATTAGTGCACCCAATATCATAGTTAACTTTTTAAAAAATATGGAACGGTTCGTGAATTATCCTTGCTAATCTTTCCTATACCATTCCAAATTTAGTATACGTGCTGCCAAAGCAAGTACTACGATGTTTAATTTTAAATGTTGATTTGGCAGGGCCATGGTGCTCACCTATATGTTCCGAAATTTTCCTGAATATTTCTGTGTAGGTGATTTTTGATCTGAGTAAAGTGAATTATTACCCTCTGTAATGTGAGTCAGCCTATATCTAATCAGCTGAAGGCTGGCTCTTATAGACCAAAGACAGACCTCCCTTGAGCAAGAAGGAATTCAGCCAACAGACTATCTTTGACCTCAGCTGCAAATCTTCCTTGAGTCTCCTCTAACCTACCCCACCGGATCTTAGACTCACCAAGCCTCCACAAATGTAAGTCAATGCCTTAAATCAATCTCTCTCTCTCTTTTTCTATCTCCTTCCCCTCACATCCCCCCTCACACACACACATACATCCTGCTTATTCATGGATTAATACACTTATGTTCACAGCTTTGTTTACAATAGCCAAAATGTGGAAGCAACTCAAGTATGAATAAGAAAATGTGGCTTGGCGCCTGTGGCTCAATCGGCTAAGGCTCCAGCCACATACACCTAAGGCGGCGGGTTCGAATCCCCAGCCCGGGCCCGCCAAACAACGATGGCTGCAACCAAAAAATGGCCGGGCATTGTGGCGGGTGCCTGTGGTCCCAGCTACTTGGGAGATGGAGGCAGGAGACTCGCTTGAGCCCAGGAGTCGGAGGTTGCTATGAGCTGTGATGCCATGGCACTCTACCCAGGGGGAGGGCTTGAGGCTCCGTCTCAAAAAAAAAAAAAAAGAAAAGAAAACTCTTAGGAAAAGAGAAGCCTCAAGGAGCACCATCCACATGCCCAAGATGTGTTTACGTCCTAGGGACTCAGCACACCGGCATGACTGCAGCTAAACACCAGCCCTTCCACGCTCTGAGTCCCTGGTCTTCCTCGGGAAAGCTCCCTTCACAGGACTTGCTAGAGACTGCAGGCTTATAAACAGCATAAGCTAGCATTCCAATCAGATTATTTCTCACTTGCAGTATTGCACAAAGAGAAAAAAAAATAATGCTGAACATTCTGTTCATGGAAGAAAAAATAGCAGCAGAAAACTGTCACATTGTTTGGTCTATTTTCAATTTCATTCCCCAGCCCTGCAAATAGCTATCTGTGCAAGCAGGCCAGAGGAGGACTCCAGCGACCTGGCAGGCACTGTCCCATCCCAGCTCAGGTCTGCGGCCTGCAATAAAGGCAGAAACCTTCGGTTGACACAAATACTAACATGATAAAATTGTGTAGAACTAAGCATACACACCAGTGCAAAAACTGGTGAACTCTGACTGGATAAGTGTGGTAGGAGGAACCAACATTAATTTCCTGCTTGTGGTATGACACTGTAGTTAGGCAAAATTTCAGCATGGGGGAAACTGAGGAAAGGGCGCAAGGGACCTCTCTGTACTGATTGCAATCACATGCACATCCATAGTTATTTCAACATCTAAAGTTAAACAAATATGCTCTCTGAATCTTATTTAACAGCTCTAGGATGCAACCTTCATATCAGAGTTTTAAAAGCCCCCGAGGTGATTCTAAGGGGCAGCTCATGGAGGCTGAGACAGTAAGATAAGCATATGAAAGCAGGAAACAATCAGCATGTGTCACAGTGCCAAACGTGTAATTGATACCTGTTCTGTACATCAGTGAACTACTGAACAGACTCACACGGTCAGAGGATGCAGAGGAAGGGTGAGATGCCACCATTCACCCTCATATGAAAGTGTGAGTGATTATAAATTGGTTTCATAATAGTACTGAGTACACTGGATTTTTTTCTTCCATTTTTGAGATCCTTTACTAAATAGGATATGTTCCAGCTCCATCCATGTAAATGTAAAAGAGGTAAAGTCTCCCTCCTTTTTTAAGGCTGTATAATATTCCATGGT
>CAUYQV010121474.1:0-24733 GCA_963574575.1 Galagoides demidoff
CCTCCAACTCCTGGGCTCAAGCGAGTCTCCTGCCTCCGCCTCCCAAGTAGCTGGGACCACAGGCGCCCGCCACAACGCCCAGCCATTTTTTGGTTGCAGCCATCATTGTTGTTTGGTGGGCCTGGGCTGGGGATTTGAACCTGCCACTTTAGGTGTACGTGGCTGGCGCCTTAGCCGATTGAGCCACAGGCGCCGAGCCTCTTAAGTTGATTTTTAAAAAATAAATGCAGAATTTAGTAAGGTGAACAATACGAAATTATATACCTCTTTTTGAAAAATGGTCTGATATTGGCAATTTTTATGTAATTCAACCTAAAACATTTGCCTCTCTTAATCTTCCTGGATAAATTTCCGTATGCTTTACTTTCCTTAGTTACATTAAGAGAACTAGTCTTTCACACGTTTCTTGACCTCAGAGTTCCTTCACTTAAGGTCTGATGCCACCTCCAGGCCAGTGTCATCTGTTCTCTTCCAGGACAATGGTTCTCAGCGGCACCACTGCTGACATTTTGTCACAAACTCTTTGCCGTCCTTCTGTGCACTGCAGGATGCGCCCCAACATTGGGGCTTTTATCTATGAGGCGCCGGCATGTACCCTACTCCTTAGTTTCGACAACCAGAAGTATCTCCTAGGGGTACAAGTCCCCTGCCCCCCAAGAATCACCGTTCCAGGGCAATGACAGCTGACTAGGTCCCTACAGGAAGAAGTTAATGCCTACCCTGAACTGATTACAGGAGTCGAGATTTCCACCCCAGCAGCTCCGCTCAGCTGCTTTGGTCCCTCTTTCCCTATAACGCTGTGTGGATTGGGTGTAGCCAGAGTCAGGAGGTCTCTGATTCCTTTGACTGTCTATTAGTTGACACATTTACTGAGCATCTCCTCTGTCTGGGAAAAGGCAAGATGGACTCCAGCAACTCTAACAAGGAAGATCTGGTGACTTGGGCCTTAGGTCACAGTACAGAAGAGACCTCAGGAAAGGACTTGGTCTCTATGAAAACTGTGGGCAGCACATACACTACACCATGTGGTGGCAGTTTAGGAAGAACAAAGTGTTCTTCGTTTTTCTGCATATGTTGACTTGCTATTATACTGCATTTTAATGCTCTCATTATTTCATGTAGCATGTCTTACTAAACGCATGGGAGATCCACAAGATAAAAACACATAATTCCTATTCGTTACTAACAGCATCACAGAAAGAAAGTTCTTACACCTTTAAATCCAACAAGAGAAATCAAAAAGACTCTAGTTTCTGGCCTTTCAGGCAGACCTTTTCCTCTCTGGATCAGTCTCGTATGCCCTCATCTTATACTTCTCAAATCTGTGAACCAAGTTCACTGCACATGTGTTATGAACCTTATATTCGAAACTCCCACCACCTTGTAATGTTCTGCATATTTCTACTTTCCTTATTATAAGGGGAATCAATCTGGAGATCAGTAAAAACAATTACTAGTTTTACAGCTGGAAAAGGAAAAAACTCTTTCTGTTTACTGTTTGGGTGCAGTCATCTATCTGAAATTTCCATGGCCAGTGACACCTGAACAAAGTTACAATAAAGTTTTCTTTGACAAAATTTGACTAATTCATGACTTGTATATTGCCAGGAAACTTCATGGGAAACATTAGAAATAAGTAGATGATATCTCATGGTTTGATGTTCATTGTATCATAACAAATATTTTATCACTCTGAACTTGTATAAAAAGCACATACTAAGAATTATTATCAGCTTAACAATGCATGTCACAAAAAAAAAAATAATAAAATAAAGTAATAAAAATAAAAATAAAAAAAAAATACATGTCAGGACAGAGTCAACACATACTACCTGTCCCAGTCAATATTATTCCCCATCAAACCCAAGTCATACTTGAAAGTTTTGTTTACTGCTGCAGTAAACCCTTATATTCAGTAAAATTTATTTATTTCAATAAAATAAATTCAAATCAATAAAACTATTTTTAGAAAAATAAAAGGAACTGTTTATAAGTGTCAATTTTTTTTACCTTCAAAAACAAATAGTGACAATTAGTTGCTTTGGCTAATAAAAATAATCAAATAACAGTACGTTCTTTTACATGAAAAGAAAATGTACCTGAAAATCTTTCCTGAGCATTTCTAATTCCTAACAGGCAAGAATTCTTTGGGGACACCCACTGGGGTGTCCTCTGCCACACCTGCGTAGCCATCCTGTGCTACAATGTGTAATATGGCCCACTCTTTTTTCTCAATTTTTCTTCTCGCCTTTCTAAATTGACATTTGATTTGAGAAATAATGGGAATAGTTCCAAAATACTCTACCTTCCAGGACACTTCCTACTCAGCTCTATAGCCTTTATTTCTCTCTCTCACACACAAGCACTTATAGATACATGTACCCATAAATATACACACACATAACATGTATCCATAAGTAGACACATGCATAACATGTATCCATAAATTGAATGTACACACGCATAACATGTATCCATAAACAGACACATGCTTAACATGTACCCATAAATGTATACACACATAACATGTATCCATAACTGTACACATGCATAACATGTATCCATAACTGTATACACGCATAACATGTACCCGTAAATGTACACACACATAACATGTACCCATAACTGTAAACACGCATAACATGTATCCATAAATATACACACATAACATTTATCCATAAATGTACACACACATAACATATATCCATAAATACACATGTGCATACATACAACAGACAGGCATACAATTCACACACAGACACACCTAAACCTCTCTGCGTCTCAGTTCTTGTCCGCTCTCACTGTCTTGCTCCCGAGCTATTCTAACAATTCCCTTTCTGCGCTTGTTAGTATCTTTGTGCCATGACTATAATCCACCTCCCACAATCACTGCAGTTTAAGCTTCTTAAATGCTTTTTTGGTCATGTTGAATATTATACTCAAAAACCTGTAACAGCTTCCCATTGTCCATGGGACTAAAACTCCTCTGAATCCAGGCTCCCTAGGGTGGCCTGGAGTCTCATCCACACATTATTTCCATACACACCTGCACTAAATGAAAACCATTCTAGTGATTGCGCCTTGAATATGGCCTAAGAAGTTCTATACCTTTGACATATGAAATTTCATCCTGCTTCTCGTCTTACTATCTAAATCCTATCTTTCCTTGAAAGTCCTGTTAAATCCTTCAGAACAACTTAGTAAGAACAATATTCAACAAAGTCCAGTTTTAATGATGTGTATGTCACTTCTTTGACCCTCTGCACAAGTTGATCGATACTACAGGAATTTATTTCAGTGTCTTGTCCTCTCACAACCTGACTCGGTCTTTACCATGGTGGGGAAAAATTCCAACATGAAAAGAGAACTGGCCCTTGTGCCATATTTAGGAAAGGGTGATGTGACCCTAATAATACAGGGCCTAGAAATGAATCAGAACACCCAAGAATGCGCAATGGGAGAGGGCCAGTGAGGTTCTCTGGCAGAACTCATTCCCCTGAGTGCTGTGTCCAGGCAGAGTAATGACCTGCATCCAGCCCCAGGTCTTTCAGGCCCCAGTACGAGGCCTACTGTCTGTCCACAAAGGCCAGGAGCTGAATGCACCCTGAGAAGTTACCGTGTACCTGGATTCATGGGAGATACACTTCCCACTCTTCACATCAGGAATAAGGCCTAGAATTAGTCCTATACAAGCCTATAGTTTTTTATTAATTGTTTTTAAACAAAACTTTTACAAAGTTATTAGCCTCCTAAAGTTCTACATTTCCTCTGCTGATACACATCAAGGTTATCATTTAATCCTCTGAACATCAGTGAGATCTTTCGATTCACAAATATGTACTTTACCCTAATAGCATTGAATTAAAATCCTGTGAACTCAAGCCTTGGTAAAATTACCTGCTGTATAGAATGAGCACCTTAGAGACGGGTATTAAGATTATTTCCTTGGATATGAGAAAAACAAGGTCCAATTTGCCATCTTAATTTTTCTACTTTTTTTGGAACTGAATACTCACTTATATTTGACCTTAAATATATTTTAAAAGTTATGTGTATCTAACATGTATCATTCCAGTTAAAAGTCTAAATTTTCAACAAAGAGCAATTCTCTATCTGAGAAATGGTGATGCAATTATTACATATCACTGCATGACGCAGGCTGTCTGGGGTTATTAAAAGAAACAGGTATGGCCAATTTACAAGGATCACCCCCCACACCTTGCTGCCAAAGCTCACAGCTGAGTCTTATGCTCAGTGAAGGGCCCCAGGGGATCTTTTTACAAACGACTGTTTATTATATTATTCCATTGTACCTCATGAGAGAAGGCTGTAACATCCGTTAAGAAAATCACCAACTACTTTGTGACTCCTATGATAGAATATAATAGTGCTTTATATATGGTGTTTAAAATTATTTTCTTTAACATTCATATTGCAAATAGTTCATTAAAATATGAAAAAGGTTAAATAAAAGTAAAATGTTTCTGGCTCACACCTGTAATCTGAATACTCTGGGAGGCCAAGGAGGGTGGTTTGCCTGAGCTCCGGAGTTTGAGACCAACCTGAGCCAGAGTGAGACCTGGCTCTAAAGATAGCCAGGCATTGTAGCAGGTGCCTATAGTCCCAGATACTTGGGAGGTGGAGGCAAGAGAATTGCTTGAGCCCAAGAGTTTGAGGTTGCTGTGAGCTATGACCATGATAACTCTACCAGGGGGGACAAAGTTAGACTGTATCAAAACAAAACAACAACGATAAAAAAAAAAAAAAACAGTAAAATGTTTCTGCAAGTTAACTACTTTCTACAAAGTAAGTGGCTAAAATAGAGAAAACAGTAAGTAAATTACTCCTACAAGTGCACTTAGCCACTGAAATGGAACCAGTGTTGGTCAAGTACTGCCAGTGCCCAACCTGGCACATAAAGAGCCACGGTCTGTTTTATAGATGAAGAATCCACTTTTCTGAGATTAAGAGAAAAGGGATTTATATCAGGGCTTTAGATGTCTTATAAAATTCCTGGAATTGCAAGGGAACCAATCATAAATCCACAGCCAGGAAAAAGGTGGCAAGAGAGACACTCAGCCCACCTCAGCGGAGAGCCACTGTCTGCTTTTGTCCTCAGTGGCCCTCCCGGCGAGAACTTCCACAGCAGGACCTAGCATCTGCTGGGCTGGGGCCACCACGCCCACGTCTGCTTTGAAGTGCCACAGAGGTGCCCCTGCTGGACAGAGCTAATCCAGCTACAAGGAGTCTGGGACATGCTGAATTCATATTTTGAATTTCCCTTGAACAGAGGGAACACTGGGTGGGGCAAGACATGGGTGGAGAGTGAACCAAGGGCCATGGACACACAAGCAAATAAGGGTATGCTTATTTCTCCACATATTCTGAAATTCCACAATGCCCTGGTATGTTTTGTAGTCAAATCATTATGCTCAAAAGTAAAATAAGAAAGTATGGGTAAAGAAAAAAGATCAGGCTCAGTCCCTGTACCTCAGCGGCTAGGGCGCCAGCCACATACACCAGAACTGGTAGGTTTGAATCCAGCCTGGGCCTGCCAAACAATAATGACAGCTACAACCAAAAAATAGCTGGGCGTTCTGGCAGGCACCTGTAGTCCCAGCTACTTGAGAGGCTAGGGAAGAGAATCTCTTAAGCCCAAGAGTTTGAGGTTGCTGTGAGCTGTGATGCCACGGCACTCTACCCAGGGCAACAGTTTGAGACTCTGTCTCAAAAAAAAAAAAAAGAAAAAGAAAAGAAAAAAGGTCAACACCTTATCAGAAAAATAAAAACATGAAGCTACTCAAGGAGTTGCTGTTCTCCTCCTGTTCTTCAAGTCAGACAGGTTGACCTGAGCCCCATGCTCTTAAGAGCTATGTCTTGTCATTGTCACACTGTATTTTATCATATGGCAATTTTGTGCTGTTAGGGTTCAAATTTGTAGCTAGTTACCTCAGGGCAGAAAAACACTACCCCACCTGAGAGAGGCTTTTTTCATGTGTTACAAAACAGGAGGGTATGGACGAAAATGACAATGATACACATTTCCCCAAATTTCTCTATGCAAATTTACAACAATAATTTGCATTAATGTAAGCTTTACATTTAAAAGAGAATTGAACTTTGATGTACAACAGACAAATTACATTAAGACATTAAATCTGTAAGTCATTGTTAAGAAACAGTTTACTTGTTTCAAGCAAAGAAAACTTTCCAGTCTTTGATATATGCTCTTACAAACATGAAAATAAAATTCCTTTCCTCAAATGTCCGTTTCCATTTCACACATATTGATCTTTCCATCTGTTTTAAATAACCATGAATCTAATAGGAACTGTTTTTAATAAATCCAAACCATAGCTCCTTTTATGTCAAAATTTTGGGGGGGGAAGACTGAGGTGAAAAAGCAGCTAAAGCATTAGGAGAAACTAAGACCAACAAGGGACAGCCTTAAAAAAGAACCTTCAGGATGATGAAGAGCTGGGAAGGCAGTGGAGGAAAGGCGTCCGTAGGCAAAGGCAGGGGACTTGAGTCGGGGAGTCCGGAGTGGGGTGTGACCAAGGGCAGAACCCAAGTCAAATAAACCAAGGGCTGTTGGACCAATATGCCAGCTTGCAATCAGTGAAGACACAGCTGGTGGCGTAAGCCAAGCCTGCATGTGAATTCTAACAGCCTTCTTAACACATGGCATTGGGCAAAAGTTCTAGGACTTTTTTCAACCTTTGTTATTTATAAAATGATATTTATCTAGCTGAGGTGCAGAGAATAACCCCTGGGACTACATCATCAGAGCCCAGCACAGACGGTGGCACTGTGGGTACTGGGGAAGCAAACATCCCTGACAGCACCCAGCAAGCACAAAGGGACAGCAGGCAGACCCGTTGCAGGTGGGCTGGGCAGTGCTACATGTCACCCAAAATTTTCTTCATAATTTATAGTTTAAAATTGTTTATACCTTAGTTATTTTCTAAATCAGTAAAACAGGATCAATTTGTTTTTAAAAATCAATCATTGCCAAGAAAAAAAAAAGAGAGTTATTTCAAAGCCTGTTTTCAATCACAATTATAAACCACAAATCCATATGTACTGTGGGGAAATTCTATTTGATAAGGTCACTGTGTTAGCTATTAAATTACTAAGTTATTAGGATAGCTAAAAGTGATTGAAACAACAATAAAAATAGCTGTTTTTGAATGCATTATGTTTTGAATTCTGGCTGTTTGGTAAGGATAAAAATGACTCTACTTGCTTATATAATGAATTTGCTATCACATTAGATCAGTGGTTCTCAACCTGTTCTCAACCCCTTTGGGGGTCTCCTGCACATCAGATATTAACATTACGATTCATAACAGTAGCAAAATTACAGTTATGAAGTAGCAACAAAAATAATTTTATGGTTGGGGGTCACCACAACATGAGGAACTGTATTAAGGGTCACGGCATTAAGAAGGTTGAAAACCACTGCATTAGATGAAACCACAAATGTACATGATTGTTTGAAAACACAGGGAAATTTATGAGATATCTATTTTATAAATACTCCAAGTTGTATTTTTTAATTTAAAGAAAAAAGGAGTCCTCAATTACTATAGACACCTATTTGCCTTAAAAGATTTTTTTAAAGCATGCTAGAGCTTATTTAAATTCAGTACTTTATCGGTCATTCCTGACATAATTTTGATACTCTTAGCTTTAGGAAAAGTGCTTTGTAAAATGACCATGCCACACACTCAGTAATGTACAAAAAACGGTCTTGCATCTCTCAGCAGGTTTATAGCTGAGGGGCAGCCAACAAACCAGAAGGCTGAGTCATGCAGACAAGAGTGCCACCCAGAGGCAGGAGGAGGAAACTCACCTTGGATTTTGTTAGTCAAAATTGCTAAATGTTCAATTGTTACTAATTATTTTCTATTACTTATCTTATCTAAAAACCCAGAGAGTTCTTTATAAGGTACTCTCTGCATACCATAAACAGACCATTTGAATGCCAGGTTACATCAAAGAGCAGCTGTTTGAGATCTCGTAAGACAGAAACAAGCCCTGAGATTGTACCTGTGACAGTTTGCCAATTAAAAAACCGAATTTAACTGTACTCCCTACAGTAAATCCTTTCTTTTCTTTTTATAATTAATATAACATGTTTTTTCAGAAGTACATATAAGTTCTGGAATAACCACCATGACCTATTTAGACATGTGGACCAAAAGTTAAACTAATTACCAAAGACATTTCTTACTTAAATAAGAAAAGTTTCTTTCATTAGAAGGTCTTCTGTGTAATTTTCTTCTGGCAAAGGAATAAAGTTTACTTAAAGTAATTCTATTTGGCAGACAGGGCTTCGAAAATATATACTGTTATAATAATATAATAATAACTGTTAAGGTTAAAGAAAATAGTCAACTCCATAAACATAAATAAAAACTCAAGTTCTAATGGCCTAAGAAAAATAGAGATTCATGATATCCCCACTTTGCTTTAGAAGTCTGGATGTGCAGATCTAGCACTGGATTAGATTTTAAGATTTACGTATTTTACAATGAACTACAAAAGACAACTAAGCCTTCACCTAAATAAAAACATGATATACATTAAAATGGGAAGATGATTTTAAGCATAAGGTCTAAAAGATATTTTTCTGTATTGTAAAATCCTATTTTGAAAATGATTTGTAAATCATACTTTCTGGGTTCTCAAATGCTATAATACATTCAGATTTTACTTTATTACTTTATTTCCACACCAACACACCTTAAAATATAAAGATGATTCTAAACTTCACCTATTTATAGGACTTTCTAGAAAACTCATTCTGAGGAATGCTAAGTATTTACTGCCAACTTCCAATTTGTTTCTATTAAATAGTTAGATTCTCTAGTTAATTATTGCTTCCAAGTAAACTGTTTTTCCTGGAAACACTACTTTAAAGGGTTGTCAGGTAAACCCTTCTCTCTAGGTTCTTTAACTGAGGGGGTCATTATGGTCTGTGAGAGCGAATCGCCTTTCCTGTGTACCCCCCTCTTAAATCTTCCATATGCCCCAAGTTGCATTATTCTGTAAAGGATGCTGCCACTTGCAGTGATGGCAATAAAATATCTGAGCAGAGTATACGAACAAAGCTACCTCGTCCTTGTGTTTTTACTGCTGCACAGGGACACGTAGTAAATAAGTGTGTCTGAGTCCAGTCCTCTTACACAGGTGTCTTCTACGCACTGCTGAAATCAGAGTGCATATGACAAAGACAGCTCACTAGGACAGTAGGGTTACTACTTCAGATCAAAGCTCAAAGTATCAGGGAAGATATTACAAAATCTTTAAATAGAGCCCAATGGTTGAAAGGTCCAAGTACACTGTGAAGCAATTAAAAAAAAAACTAATCAGGAGAATGACCTCCTTCGGTGTGTGTACCTTAGGGGTGTCAAAAGGTCTGTGTCCTCACCATACCTACAAAGAATAAAAGAATTATCGAAAGGATTGCTACGTGGGAGCTAACAAATGATCCAAGTTCATTGATTAGTATTTACAATTTAAAGGGTAAATTTTGAAACGCTCCTCATGTCTGTAATTGGTAAGATCTAGTAATGAAATGCCTTAAAATTTATTGGATCTTTCCTGCTCCTTTCTTCCCATCTCCCATGCTACCATCTTAGTTATCATCACTGTTAAATCTGTATTAGTTTAACCACTTTCTAACTATTCCCTGTGTTAAATCTTTATTAGTTTAACCACTTTCTAACTATTCCCTATCTTCAAGCCCCATCTCCTCCTGTATAACGCCACTGCCACATGTTCAAATCCATCCTCCAGATGGAGTCCAGAATAATCTCTATGAAGTAGAGATCTATAACTAACTGCTGGGTTGAGTCTTTCACAAAAACATCCTAACTACTAAAATAACAGTTCTAACACATTTTTAAAAGAATCACCTTCTTCAAACAGTATCAAATGCAGAACCCGAACAAAAATGGTTGAAATTGTATCTTGAGGTTGACAGCATAGGCGGAGAGAGGTCAGATTATACAGGCTACAGAATAAAATTCAAATTTATTCAGCACAATGCGAAGTCAGTGGAGAGAACAGGCAAGGATGTAAGACCTAGTTACATTTTTGAAAGACCACTGTGGTTGCTGTGTATAAAACAGTTGACTACTGAGAAATGCAACATTTCTGATATATTTTTATAAACCTGAAACCTTTAAAGAGTGATATGGAGTTTCCAATTAATGAGAAATTATGATCAATTAGTCACAGAATACCTGATCCTCGCTGGTTAATCCCAAGTGCATCACAAGGTAAAAATGCACCAGGAAATCTGAGTTTGGCAGAACGTCCTGGCGTCTGGTCATCATGGCACAGATGAGCCTGTAGGCTTGCAGCTTGCCTTCCTTATACTCATTTGGCAATGTTGTTGCCTGCCAAGGAGATGATGTTTCAGATTAAATCAAGTCCAGATGCAGAGCATTTCAACATTTCATGTCTCAGTTTTCCGTAAGAGTTGTTTATGGAGATGTGGAATGTAGTAGCTTTAGTAAGACCCAGTCTGCTGTCTTCAAAACATTCAGTGTTGGGCAATTACATTTTTTTAACTCAATTTCAGAAAGGAAGAGGAAATTGCAATAAAGAAGTAAGCACATATCCACTTGCCTTAAATAGCCACGATGCAAACATTCTGAGTGGTGGGATCAAGAGTGGAGGAGACGGGGACGACTGGTTATCCAGACTTATTGCAAGATTGTCCCGTATCTAGTGCACAAGGAGGAGAATTTTAGGGACAATAACACTTAACCCAATAGCATTTCAACATTGTCTTCCACAACCAAATAGCTGCTTCTAACTAAATTCATATAAGTTGAGTGAAAACCTATAATATTTATAAGTTTTTCCTATATTATCAGATCTATTGTCCTTTTCAAGTGTGTGTCTGGTTTACTGTTTGTAGTTCTAGATTTAAATACAAAACAAGGGCATTATTTATCCTTAAATGATAATACACAGAAAGGCCCTAACCTCCAATGATAAGGAATTATTTAGTAAGTTATACTGTACAAACATGAATGTTTTGAAAAAACATTTAACACAGTAAAAATGTACATTAGAACCAAGACAAAAACTAGAATGAAAACTGTATGTACTCTAAGATTCTACCTTCATAAAAATCTTATTCCAGAGAAATAAAACTATATATTAATGTTGGTTATTTCTATGGATGGTAATGATAATTTTCTTCTTTGCATTTTTTTCTACATTTTTCCAATTTTGTACAATATAACCAGAATCAGTTTTATAAAGAGAAAAACAAACTATTTATTGTCCTATTTTTATCATTTTTTTAATTTTATCGTATTTTAGTATCTATAGTCACTTTCTACTTTTGCACTGTATTGATACAACTTGGTGCATTTATCAAATATTCAAATCATATGTACTATGATTTATTCTTTGATAATTAAGTGTGCTATGTTTAAATGTCGAATTTGTGTTCGAGAATATGTTCAGCAGGTAATTAAAACACAGTTCTTACATTAAATGAGGAACCAATTTTCTAGGATTAGAAGAAAAAGTAACAGCAGGACATACCTTTGCTAGTTTGTACC
This sequence comes from Galagoides demidoff, assembly GCA_963574575.1. Classification (NCBI taxonomy): domain Eukaryota; kingdom Metazoa; phylum Chordata; class Mammalia; order Primates; family Galagidae; genus Galagoides; species Galagoides demidoff. Next base: position 11,592 of record CAUYQV010121474.1, read on the forward strand.
AGAGTTCATAGAGATAACCAAAAACTTTGGCATGGATCTTGGGGGACTGGATATTATTCACATCTCCCAGGATCCCCAGGACTCTGCGCCACAGGACGGCAGCAGAGTCTGGGTACCAGCCAGCGAGGCTCCCTCCAGCGATTATGCTGCAGTCATCTGCGAGGCACTCACTGCTGTCTGCGGAGAGATACGTGTTTTAGCCCTGTAAACATAACCCTGAGTTCATCATCACAGCTTTTTTTTTTCTCTAATGCAAATTAACTATACTTAAATTTTGATGCATTCAGAGTAAAATGAGGTAAGAATGTGAAAAATGTTGAAAATTTAAAAGGACAGAAAAGCAGGATCAATGAAGAAAAGTCAAATGATTTTGATTCTTCAAACTAAAATGGCAACAAGCAAGAGAGAGCATAACAACTCCCAGAGATCCTGTGAAGGACTTCATAAATCAGGGGAGGGGAAGACGAGACCCTTGAGTAGGCCAGGCAGGAAACCACGGAGGTGACTGTTACTGGTAAGGAAGGTTTACTAGGGTAAAGTCTGCACACAAGAGATGCTTCTGCCTTGTGGGTTTCATCCCTTTAGGTTTTAAGGAAGGTATGCATTTATGTAATGGTGACATAAACCACCCCATAACTGAGATTTGGAAGAATCTTATCACTCCGAAACATGTCCCCTTATAAAGGGTCGCCGGCCTCTGTCCTCAGCCCATCACAGCCACTGCTTTGTTTCCTGTTCTATAGTTTTGCCTTTTCCAGAATGTTATTTACATGGAGTCCGACAGTACGCATCCTTTTCATCAGGTCTCTGTGACTTAGCGAAATACATGGCCGTGTGTACCAGAAGTCTGTTCCTTCCTACTGCTGATCAATATTCCATTTTGCAGATATATTAGAGTTTATGCACTTGGCAGTTGAAGGACATTTAAATTCGTTTCTGCTCCAGTCCGCACTCCTACCAGCAAAGTACAAGAGATACACTTGCTCCACACCCACACCAGCACTTGGTACCATCGGGCTTTAAAGTTTTAACCATTCCAGCAGGGTTTTCATTTGTGTTTCTCTAATGACTGAAGATGCTAAGCATGTCGTGACATGTGACCCAGACTGGAAGATGGAGAGCAAGCTGGCTGTGCAGCTGTCGGGGACAGCCAGTCAGGGACAAGGGTCAGGGCAAAAGCCAGAGATGGCAGTGTAGTAGCAAATTCAAGGCACAAGCATGTCTTTGTAATATATATATTTAATTATGAAATACAAAGTAATATACATGAAAACAAATTAGTTAAATTATGGAATTTTGTTCTTTGGATGCCAATGCTGTAGGATGGCTAAAGATTGGGGAAGTTTGGGTTGATTAAATCTTGAGCTTTCTAAAATCATATGCTTTCTGACTTAGAGAAAACAGAAAGGCAGCCAAAAATACACGAACATTACCTAAAGAAAATCCACTTTATACAATGTATAAATTGTATAAATCCACTTTATACAACGTATAGTATGTATACAGTAAGCAGTGACATTTTAACTGCACCCTGTACGTTCCCACTCTTCATCCTTTTGACTTTCTTGTAGCATTTAAGATTTCTCCCTTAAGCTCTTTTTTCACAATTCTGCCTCCACATGCATCTACAACCAAGCATACACCTCTAACCTCCAGAAACCGCTATTTTTAATTCTGGTTCCATATCCCCAAACTGGAGCTTCTGCACTAAGTTCCACTCTGTCCTTCCGTGTCAGAGCTTTGGCACCCGGTGTATTCTATCCCTTCCTTCCCACTGGCAGTGTGCTTGAGAAGGCCACCAGTGACCTCCAGGTCAGGTTCAGTTCTCAGAAGCCCTGGATTGCACTAAACATGACTCCTTTTTGAAATGTTTCATTCACTTGAAACCCAGGTATGACATTCACCCGGCTTTCCCCTCTTGCTGGTTCCTCTTGATCTCAGACTTGCAAATACTTAAGGACCCTATAGGTCTTCTCTTCTACATTCGATCCCTTCTCAATCTCATACAGACTTAAACTCCCATTTAATCCCTTTGTTTTTAAGACAGCATTTCTGCACTCAGCCATATGTGGGTGACTCCAAGCAAGAAACCCCCTAAATTACTTTTTTCACCTTCTAGAGCAAAGCAGCAGCAGCCTGAGGGAACAGAGTTGCTCTCACGAGTCTGTAGTCAGTCTCAGTCCTTCTGCTCCTAGCCCACCATTACCTCTTCCTCCTATAGCTCCTTCATATGGGGCACTTTTCCAGCCCTTGGAGAGAACCTACAACACTTGTAAGCAGGATGCTTCCTCTTCGCTTTCCCTGCTATGGACAAAAAGCTCGATGAGCTCAGGTCTGTCAATTCCTTTATCACGTGCCACCTGTTTTGCAGCTTCTAAAAGTGGGTTGCTGCTGCCTTTCTCCTGCTGCCTTTGTCCTTGTGGATTTATGTCTCATTTAACATAAATCCTTTCAGTGTGGCTTAGGTGGGATCTGGAGAGTAAGTAGGGCTATTTGTCCTGGTTCACCCCACTGCCTTCCACTGGATATGCATTAACAGGGTTTATTTTAAGGCCTCTGTCACTCATTTCTTTAGTTTATTTTTAAAAGTCTCTTATTTTATTTTCTGATTTTAGAATTTTTATGTCTGGCTTTAATGCATTTACTTCCTATCTGACAATTTCCCCTTGAATTATGTTTTTAAAAATAAACTTTATTTTTCAAAACTGTTTTGGATTTATAAAAAATTGCTGAGATATAGAGTTTCCATAGACACCACACCTAGATTCCCCCATCATTAACAGCTTACATTCCTATGGAATATTTTATACAATTAACAAACTGATACTAATACATTATTATATAGTCCACACTTTATTGAGATTTTCTTAGTTTTTTTCTGTTCCAAGATCCCATCCAGGATATCACACAACAAATAGTGGCCTCCTTTTGGCTGTTGCTTTCTCAGACTTTCCTTGTTGGTGGTGACCTTGACAGTTGTAAGGAGTACTGGTCAGCACTGGACAAAACGCTCCTCCACCGGCATCTGTCTTGGATCTTTCTCACAGTACATTGGTGTTTTTGCACTTTGATTCATGGAATGAAATTCTCTTAGCCCTGATGTGTGTTATTATTCTAATGGTCTTGGATTTCATTTGCTAATTCTTTATGTAGGATTTTTGGCTTATATGCTTACAAGTTTGATGACCTCTAATTTTATTTTTTTCATACTGAAAAAAATGCCTGGTTTTGTTATCAAAGCAACACAAAGTAGATGAAGTTAAGAGAGTTTTTTTTCTCTTTCTTGTGGGATGAAAAAGATAAAAGTTTCTCTTTTATTTGAAGGTTCAGTAGAACTAGAAATGATCCTTTATTTTTATAAATATGAGAAGCATACTATATTATTTTAAAATTTTCTAAGTATTTTTGTTTTTCTAATTGTTCTTTTGTATGCCCCCAATATTGTTTCCTTGATCAATCTTGCCTGTTTATTCTTATTAATTTAAAAACATGGTTTTGGCTGTCCTCTCTGGTTTCCTTTCTAACGTACTCATGTGCTCTCAGCTTCATTAGTTCCCTTTATAAAATCTACTTCTTCAGGCTCGGGGCCCGTAGCTCAGTGGTTAGGGTGCCAGCCACATAAACCAGGGCTGGCAGGTTTGAACGTGGCCCAGGCCTGCTAAACAACAATGTGAACAACCACAACAACAAAATAGCCGGGTGTTGTGGTAGGCACCTGTAGTCCCAGCTACTTGGGAGGCTGAGGCAAAAGAATCAATTAAGCACAACAGTTTGAGGACACTGTGAGCTGTGATGCCATAGCACTCTACTGAGGGCGACATAATGAAATGCTGTCTCAAAAAAAAAAAAAAGACTTCTTCATTTATTTCTGTTGTTGCTTCAATTGCAAAGGGGGATCTTTTTTTTTTTTTATTAAATCATAGCTGTGTACATTAATGCAATCATGGGGTACAATGTGGTTTTATATACAATTTGAAATATTTTCATCAAACTGGTTAACACAGCTTTCATCACATTTTCTTAGTTATTGTTTTAAGACATTTATATTCTACACTTAGTAGATTTAACTTGTACCCTTGTAAGATGCACCATAGGCGTGGTCCCACCAATCACCCTCCCCCCTCTCCTTCCCTCCCTCTCCCCTTTCCCCATATTCTTGGGCTATAATTGGGGAAAGCTATAAATTAGTTTCATAGTAGGACTGAGTACATTAGATACTTTATCTTCCAATCTTGAGATACTTTGCTAAGAAGAATATGTTCTAGCTGCATCCATGTAAACATAAAAGAGGTAAAGTCTCCATCTTTCTTTAAGGTTGCATAGTATTCCATGGTGTACATATACCACAATTTATTAATCCATTCATGTGTCAATGGGCACTTGGGCTTCTTCCGTGACTTAGCAATTATGAATTGGGCTGCAATAAACATTCTGGTATAAATATCTTTGTTATAATGTGATTTTTGGTCTTCTGGATATATATCTAGTAAAGAAATTGTAAGATCGAATGGCAGGTCTATTTTTAGATCTCTAAGTGTTCTCCAAACATCTTTCCAAAAAGAATGTGTTAATTTGCATTCCCACCAGCAATGCAGAAGTGTTCCATTTTCTCCACATCCACACTAACACCTCTGGTTTGGGATTTTGTGATGTGGGCTAATCTTACTGGGGTTAGAGGGTATTCAAAGTGGTTTTGATCTGCACTTCTCTGATGATTAAGGATGATGAGCTACTTACCGTTATTTGATCTTTTTGACAAGCCAATTAAAAACACTGAGTGGAGAAAAGATTCCCTATTTAACAAATGGTGCCGGGTGAACTGGCTGGTCACCTGTGGGACGACTGAAACTGGACCCACACCTTTCACCATTAGCTAAGATACACTCACACTGGATTAAAGATTTAAACTTAAGACATGAAACTATAAAAATACTAGAAGAAAGTGCAGGGAAAACACTTGAAGAAATCAGCCTGGGCAAATTAAGCAACACCGAAAATACATACTGGGACCTGATCAAACTAAAAAGCTTCTACACAGCCAAGAACACAGTAAGTAAAGCAAGCAGACAGCCCTCAGAATGGGAGAAGGTATTTGCAGGTTATGTCTCCAACAAAGGTTTAAAACCAGAATCCACAGAGAACTCAAAAATATTACCAAGAAAAGAATAACTGATCCTATCTCAGGGTGGGCAAGGGACTTGAAAAGAAACTTCTCTGAAGAAGACAGGTGCACGGCCTACAGACATATGAAAAAATGCTCATCATCTTTAATCACTGACCCAGCATAAGGTTATTTAGTTTCCATGTTTTTATATGAGTATGCAGATTCCTACTGTTACTGAGTTCAACTTTTATTCCATAATGGTCCAAGAAGATAGGAATAATTTCTATTCTTTTAAATTTGCTGAGGTTAGACTTGTGACCTAAGGGGGATCTTCTTGATAAAATCTTTCCCAGACCAATGGTGTTAAGAATTTTTCCCACCCTTTCTTCTAGAATGTTTGCTTTGTGTCTTAAATTTAAATCTTTTCTCCAGTGAGAGTCAATCTTTGTCAGTGGTAAGAGGTGGGGGTCAAGTTTCAGTCTTCTACATGTGGCTAACCAGCTCTCCCAGGACCATTTATTAAATAGGGATTCTTTTCTCCAGGGTATGCTTTTGTTTAGTTTATCAGAGATCAGATCATGATACATGGCTGGATTCATCTCTAGGTTGTCTATTCTATTCCATAGATCTATATCTGTTTGTGTGCCCACACCATGCTGTTTTGATCAATATAGACTTGTAGTATGACCTGAAGTTTGATAATGTGATGCCTCCAGACTTGACTCTTTATTTCTTAAAACTGCATTGACTCTTTTAGTTTTTTCTGCTTCTATATGAAATGAAGTACTATTTTTTCAAGTTCTTCAATGTATGACATTAGTACTTTAATGGGGATTGCATTAAATCTGTGGATTGCTTTGGGTATTGTGGACACTTTAACAATGCTGATTCTTCCCAGCCATGAGCATGGTATGTTCTTCCATTTGTTAACAGCTTCTGCTATTTCTTTTCTCAGGGTTTTGCAGTTTGCTCTATAAAGATCCTTCATGTCCTGTGTTAGTAGGCATATTCCCAGGTATTTCATTTTCTTTGAAGCTATTGTGAAGGTATTGTATCTTTGATTTGTTTCTTAGCTTACCTGTTATTGGCATATATATGAAGGCTACTGATTTGTGGACATTGGTCTTGTATCCCAAGATTTTATTGTATTCCTTGATTACTTCCAGGAGCCTTGTGGTTAAGTTCCTGGGGTTTTCTAAGTATAAGATCATGTCATCAGCAAAAAAGTTAGAGTTTGACCTTCTTGTCCCCATTTGAATACCTTGATATCCTTCTCTTGCCTGATTGCACTGGCTAGAACTTCCAGCACTGTGTTGAACAGTTGCAACAGCAGATATCCTTGTCTGGTTCCAGTTCTATGTGGAAATGCTTTCAGTTTTTCTCCATTAAGTATAATATTGGCTGTGGGCTTGTCATAGATGGTCTCTATCAGTTTAAGAAATGTCCCATCTTTGCCTATTTTCTTAAGTGTTCTTGTCAAAAAAGAATGAACTTTGTCAAATTCTTTTTCTGCATCTATTGAGAGAATCATATGGTTTTTGTTTTTGCTTCTATTTATGTGGTGAATTACATTTATGGATTTACATATGTTGAACCAACTTTGTATCCTTGGAATAAAGCCCACCTGATCATGACATATAATTTTTTTAATGTGTAGTTGTATTCTGTTTGCTAGGAGTTTATTGAATATTATACATTAGCATTCATTAATTATATTGGTCTATAGTTTTCCTTTTTTGCTGTGTCCTTTCCTGGTTATGGTATCAGCATGATGTTTGCTTCATAGAATATATTGGGGAAGGTTCCTTCCTTCTCTATGTTTTGGAATAGGTGGAAAAATAAACCTTCCACCTGATCTTGCAGTCCCATTACTATGCATCTACCCAAAAGGGAATAAAAAATATAGGTATGAGCTCCTCTTTGAAAGCTTAGGAGAATCCTAGTGTGAAACCATCTGGTTCAGGATTTTTCCTTTTTGGAATATTTCGTATTATTGATGCAATTTCAGTGCTTTATATCGGTCTGTTCAAAATTTCAAATTTCTTTCTGGTTGAGTTTAGGGAGGAGGTATGATTCTAGGTGTTGGTCCATTTCCTCCACATTTCAAATCTCTGGGCATAGACTTTTTTATAGTAATCAGTGATGATCATTTGACATAAGTGGTATCTGATACTATTTCCCCTTTGCATTTCTGATTGAAGTTATTAGAGATCTCATTTTCCTGTTTCTAGTTAATCTGGCCAAATTTTTATAATTTTGTTAATCTTTTCACAGAAGCAACTTTTTGTTTCACTGATATTCTGGATGGTTCTTATGTTCTCAATTTTATTTCATTCTGATTTCTCTTTGGTTATTTCTTTTATTTTATGAGGTATGGCTAAGAGCATAACAACTAAAGCAAACAGACAGCCTTCAGAATGGCAGAAGATACTTGTATGCTACAAAACTGACAAAGGACTAATTACTAGAATCTACAGAGAACTCAAACTAATCAACAAGAGCAAACAATCCCATTCATAAGTGGGCAAGAGACATGAACAGAATGTTCTCTGAAGACAAATAACCAATAAACAAAACAAAAAATGCTTATTGTCCCTAATAGTCAGATATGCAAATCAAAACCACACTGAGATAGCACCTAATCCCAGATGCTGGTATAGATGTGAAGAGAAGTAAACACTTTTACACGGCTAGTAGGCTGGCAAACTAATACAGCCTCTTTGGAAATAAGTATGGCAAATCCTCAAAGAGCTAAAAATAAACCTTCCACCTGATCTTGCAGTCCCATTACTATGCATCTACCCAAAAGGGAATAAAAAATCATTTTACTGTAAGGGCATTTGCACTAGAATGTTTACTGTAGCTCAATTCACAATTGCCAAGATGAAAGCAACCCAAGTGCCCATCAACTCATGAAGGGATTAATAAACTGTGGTATATGTATACCACAAAATACTACTCAGCCATAAAAAAGATGGGAGACCTTATACCTTTGGCATTTACTTGGATGGAGTTGAAGAATATTCTTCTTAGTAAAGTATCGCAAGAATGGAAAAGCAAGTATCCAACATATGCAATACTAATATGAAACCAATAGATAAACAACTACATGCTCATAAAATTAAATTCAAGTGGGGAGAAGGGGGAGGAAACAAAAGGGAGAGGGGTCGTGGGAAGGAGATCCATAAGTTCTTTCCTAATGGGCACATGTAAGGGTACTTAACACATTCCCTGAGGGACAGGCTCAACTAGAACTTAAATTTTACCTTAAAAATGAAAACAATTGGCTCGGTGCCTGTGGCTCTAGTGGCTAAGGCGCCAGCCACATACACCTAAGGTGGTGGGTTTTAATCTATCCCGGGCCCGCCAAACAACAATGGCTGCAACCAAAAATTAGCTGGGCGTTGTGGCGGGCACCTGTGGTCCCAGCTACTTGGGAAGCTGAGGCAGGAGACTTGCTTGAGCCCAGGAGTTGGAGGTTGCTGTGAGCTGTGATGCCACAGCACTCTACCCGGGGGTACAGCTTGAGGCTCTGTCTCAAAAAAAAAAAAAAAAGAAAAAGAAAACAATGTAACCTAATTATTTGTACCCTTATATTAATCTGAAATTTTAAAAAAAGTTAACTTCAATATGTTATTCTAAGGTATGTTTCCTAATTTTTTGAATAGAGCACAGTATGTTATAAATATGATTATTCTTAAAGTTCTATTCCTCATTCTATATAAATAATTCCTATGGAATTATCAACCCCACTGAGTGTCATCTTGAGTATGTATGTTATTAAGAAACTGAAGCACAATCTCTAGATCTGAAAACTCAAGTAGAGGAACAATAAGGGCAACAAGAGGCAAAAAGAAATGAATCCAAAAAGGGGTCAGAGCAGGTCCAAACATGGCTCCAGCAGCTCATCACATCAGTGATGGAAAGATCCCCAAACGCTGACACACAGGATTTACTAGTGAGGGCACACAGTGTCGAGGAAAGGCCTTCCCAACACACAGCATGGAGGGAAGGCTTCCCAAACACACAGCACTGTTCCTTCTTAGAGCAGTGGTTCTCAACCTGCGAGTCACGACCCCTTTCCAAAGGGTCGCCCAAGACCATCCTGCACATCAGATATTTACATTATGATTCATAACAGTAGCAAAATTATAGTTATGAAGTAGCAAAGAAAATAATTTTATGTCTGGGGGTCAGCACAACATGGGGAACTGTATTAAAGGGTCGCAGCAGTAGGAAGGTTGAGAACCACTGTTCTTTGAGGAAAACAAATCTGTAGTTCCCAAAGATGTACCGTGTGCTGGATTGAGGAGAGACATTAAAATGTGCAAACAGAACCCAAACTGTAATTCCTATACACTATGCCTACAAGACAGAAGGTAAAACCACTAATTCTGGGTCTATGGATTCCGACTTACGCAAAACCTCAGAAGGGAGACTCATGCCCCGTGAAAACCCTTCTCATGCCCGTTAGCCTGAGAAGGCATGCCGAAGCAATAATGAATGCCTACGAACCAACATAAGCCCCATGCGAACAAGCAATGTCACATGGCATTTATTTTTCTCATCAAGTATGCCAAGGGGTCTTAAGTCTCTTAAGGATCAGGCCAGGCACAGTGGCTTACACCCATAATCCTAACTTTCTGCGACACCAAGGCAGGTGGATTGCCTGAGCTCACAGGTTCGAAACCAACCTAAGCAAGAGTGAGACTCTGACTCTAAAAAATTAGCTGGGTGTTGTGATGAGTACCTATAATCCCAGCTACTCAGGAGGCTGAGGCAACAGAATTGCTTGGGCCCAGGTGTTTGAGGTTGCTGTGAGGTATGATACCACAGCACTCTACCAAGGGCAACAAAGTGAGACTCTGTCTCCAAAAAAGTCTCTTGAGAGTGAAATAAAGTAAAGGGTTTAGATAATTTACAGCTTCATCCCACCCTCAACCCCCACCCTCAAAGTAGAGCCATCCCACACAGAGACTAGTCCCTAGGACTCCAGTCACACTGGGGCTTTGGGCCCCCTCCAGGTTAACTCAGGCCGGGTATATCCCCACCTACACCTCCCCAACCTCCCAACCAACACATCCGCAGGTATGAAGGGAGTCCACCTGGAAAACTTCTTTCAATACTGCTTTGCACTCAGAAAAATACATGCCTCAAGGAAAAAATTTCATTGTTGGCAATGAAAAATGCTGACACCCTGCATTACATTATCAAAATATGCTGACTCCTTTAGAGGTTCTGAAATGCCTATATGCATTTCCTCAGTATTATTGTGAAAAAAAAAAAGTTAATGAACTGGATGTTTTTGCCCAAAATTATTCTGCTGGTGACATAAGTAACAGAACAGATGCTGAAGTTTACATGTGGATGGTTCTTCAGTGAAGGAACACTTATTAAAAATAGGGATTTGTAAGATTTCAGAAAATTTCATGTTCACCCTAAAAATACCAAATATTTATTTTCTTTTCATTATCAAGCTAGCATGCTAGCCTAGTATCTTTTTGTTATTACTAAATGCTAACAGCTGTTTAAAACTACTTTATTGAAGTGGGAACTCTAAAAGATTGTATCATCTTTCTCTAAACATATACATGATTTTTAAAGAGAAATCTGACGTTTGGAACTTGAAAATATGGAGAGCATTTAAGTCACGAAATATGTTTTGACAATTGACAAAACAGGCACTCAGGACCAGAGGGCTGTTTCTGTGGCTGCAATTTTACGCAAGCTTGGTAGACTGCGGAGGAGACACAGCCCTGCCCTGTCTTTGAAAATGAATTTCCCTTTTGATTTGAAAACTAAAGATACAGGCTTGAAGGCTTGATTGAAACATCTTAATTCTAGGGCCAGAAAATCAGGCGCAAACATTAGTGATCAAAATGGAGAAGCAGCAAGGTGGAGTCCTGCTGCCCACCACCACAACAGGACTCCCCCGCTTCTTGGAACATCCAAGGTTCACTGGAAAGAGCTCAGAAGGTGAGCTACCCAGGCCACAGTAACATCATGGGTGTTCTTCTTCATAATAGTTATAATAGTTCATTACCTCAAAACAGATCAAAGGCTAATTAAAAAATGAGTGTGATGACAAGAGAATACTGACAACAACAAATAACAATTAGGTGCAGGGCTGTGATAAATACACTAAGTAAAAGAGACTTTGAATCCTTCTTATTATTTTTAAACAGTTAAAAGTTAATAACTGTTTTTAGCTATACAAAATAATATCCTACAGCTTAAAGTGTGTTTGTTCATGGATTCAAGTATTTACCGAATGCTTCTCTCCTGTACCATTCCTGAAGCCAGGACTCAGCTGTGAACACAGCAGATAACCAACCTCCCCTCTTTGATCTTCTGCTCCAGTAAGAGAGGCCTCTGGACCGGCCATCTAAATCGATATGTTAGATAAGGTTTCTTACTAAACCTCGCCTTAAAACTTATCACTGAGTTCACAGGAACCTAGAAAGGAAAGAACACCAAAGCCAAGTTTTATGCTCCAGGGTTCTGTGAAGCCACAGAATTTTTCAAGTTTCTCTGGTAATTTTGCTGAGATTGAGTTATTGATATTTTTCTTATGATTAGCTATTTTCTTATTTAAGAAAACCTTCCCTACCCTAAGATCATAGACCTTTTTTTTCAGAAGGTATTTCCTTCCAAAAGTGTTTAAGTTTTCCTTTTCATATTTACGTATTTTCTGTGTCTGGAATTGACTTTGGGCAGGAATTCCATTTCTTTTTTTTTCCCTGCATGGCTAAATACTTGCCCCACAGGGATTTGTTGAATAGGACATTCTTTCCTTGCCAGTTTCCAGGTCTGGAAAGCTACCTCTGTCATCTACCATGAGGAGTGTCTGTGCACACTCAGCTCTGTCCTTCACATTCTGTGACATTCGTCTGTTTGTCCATTCCCATGACTAAAACTTCCTTTAAGTAAATCTCACAGCATTTATCGCATGATTTGCAACGATCAGCATAAATGTCTTTTTCTCTTCCCTCTTCGTAAGCTCTTCAGACTATAGTGGCCATGACGTATGTATCTTTTTATTTCTTATAGCATCTAAATCACTATTTCTAGATCATAAGTTTATCTGCTAAATAAAGGATGAGGTAAATGGCAATACTAATTCTTAGCTACTATTAGTATCACAAATGGCAACACTAATTCTTAGCTAGTATTAGTATCACTATCTCAACAGAACTGAATTTATGTAGGTACCAACTATATTTTCAAATTTTCCTTATTCTTAATGCTCTAGCATCTAGGGTAGTAATTTTTAACCGGTGTGCTGAGAAATTTTTGAAGATCATTAATTAAATTATTTTGAAAGAAGTTCAAAGCATAGTATGTTCTTTTTTCTGCTCTTTTTTTTTTTTTGATCAACATAATTTAAGTGTGCTGTGAAGATTAACTATAGGTTCTCATGTGCTGTCAGATAAAAAAGGGTGAAAATCACTGCCGTAGGGCCTTGCTGACCAGGGAGGGAATGCCCTTCCAGGAAGACAACTCACTGGGAAGGGTGCCTTTCCCATACAAACCTACCAGTCCAAGTTCACATCCTCCCATTACCTCCTTTGTGCAGCTTTAACACACCAACTCAATATCTCCCACCCCGATCAACCCAGGGCTAGACACCCTGCCCTTAGAGACTCTGTACCTAGAGACAGCACCTACACCCCAGAACCCACTAAAATTCCTCACATTAGCCATCGTAACAATCCAGGGCTAGACACCCTGCACCTAGAGATAGCACCCACCTACGCCTCAGAACCCACTGACATTGCTCACACTAGCCATCCTCAATCTGCACCCATCTATGCCCCAGAACCTACTCACATTCCTCACACTAGCCATCCTCAATCTGCACCCACCCACGCCCTGAACCCACTGACGTTGCTCACACCAGCCATCCTCAATCTGCACCCACCCACGCCCCAGAACCCACTGACATTGCTCACACCAGCCATCCTCAATCTGCACCCACCCACGCCCCAGAACCCACTGACGTTGCTCACACCAGCCATCCTCAATCTGCACCCACCCA
>CAUYQV010121476.1:0-34107 GCA_963574575.1 Galagoides demidoff
CATTCTTCCACCTTTGATGCTGGGGCTGGCATTGCCCTCAATGACCACTTTGTCAAACTCATTGCCTGGTATGATAATGAATTTGGCTACAGCAACAGGGTGGTGGATCTTATGGCCCACATGGCCTCCAAGGAGTAAGAATCCCCAGACCACCAGCCCCAGCCAGAGCACGAGAGGAAGAGAAAGGCCCTTAGCTGCTGGGGTGCCCCTGCCTACTCAGTCCCCCACCTCACTTAGAATCTCCCCTCAACACAGTTTCCACCCAGACCCCCTAAAGAACAGGAGGGGCCTAGGGAGCCCCACCTTGTCATGTAACATCAATAAAGTTCCCTGAATTAAAAAAAAAAAAAAAGAAAAGATTTTATGAAGAAGACTCCCTTGGCAATTGTGACAACAAAAATAAATAAATGGAACCCAATTAAGCTAAAAAAAATTCTGCATAACTAAGGACACAACAATCAAAGCAAACAGACAGCCTCCAGAATGGGGAAAGATATTTGCATGTTATGAATCTGCAAATCTACAGAGTTCAAATTAATCAACACATTGTACCCCACATATGCAGAAATGAAAAAAGAGCAAACAATCCCATTAATCACTGGGCAAGAGACATGAACAGAATCTTCTCTGAAGACAGACAAATGGCCAAGAAACACATGAAAAAATGCTCATCACTTCTAATTATTAGAGAAATGAAAATCAAAACACCTTGAGATATCACCTAACCCCAGTGAGAATAGCTCAAATCACAAAATCCCAAAGCTGCAGACCCAGACATGGTTGTTGAAAGAAGAGAACACTTTTACACTATTGTTGAGATTGCAAACTAATACAGCCTCTTTGGAAAGAAGTGTGACATATCTTCAAAGAGCTAAAAGTAGACCTTCCATTTGAGCCCACAATCCCACTTAGATATCTACCCAGAAGGTATCATTTCAGCATATGAACTATGATGTTTATCACAGTTCAAGTCACAATCATCAGGATGTGGAATCAACCTAAGTGCCCACATGAATGGATTAATAAACTGTGGGATTATGTATACCATGGATACTATTCAGCCATAAAAAGATGGAGACTTCATATCTTTTGTATTAACCTGGATAGAGTTGGAGAGCATTCTGCTTATTAAAGTATCACAAGAATGAAAAAGCAAGTATACAATGTACTCAATACTAATATGGAACTAATAGATGAACAAATGCACACACACAGGAAAAAAACCAATTAAACTCAAGTTGGGGGAGAGAAGAGAGGAGGGAGATGTGCTCTCACCTGAAGAGCACAATGTCAGGGTATATGGCACACCTCCTGGGCGAGGGGCACAACTATAACTTGGACTCTACCTAACAAATGCAAACACTATCTATACCCTCACATTAATCTAAAATTTTAAAAAAGAATCCAAAGTGAAACCACCAAGGGCAACGTGCACAGCCTTAAATATGGTAGAAAGCAGTGTTTGTAATTCATTCTGTCTTCAAGTGCTCTGCTGAAAACAGCCACCACAAGAAAAGAAAAGCAACAACACTTGCAATCAATCCTAATCACAAACTCTAAAGCTGTCTCTCCATACTTCAATACTTCAGGGTGTTCAGTCAGTTCACATTTTCCTGCAACCCGACCCCCAGCAGGTAGTAGAGCCATCAGGCTGCAGAGTCGAAAGGTACTGCTGAAAGTCATGCATAAAAACTGAGGTGGAAGAGGAGTGAAGAACCACACACAAAAGGCAGAAAAAGACAGTGTCATAAGAGAAATGACTGAGACGGGAAAAGGTCAGCTGCATCACACTCCCTCAGCTAGAAGGAATCATGACAACAGGTTACTCTTAGGGCAAAAATTCTTGGAGAATATGGAGAAATCATAGACAGCAAAAGGAGAAGAATGAAGAGAAAGGAATTTGGGGAAGAAAAGAAAGCTAAGAGTATTTTGGAGCTGAAACCCACACTAGAAGCTTCAAAACATGGGGGAAAAATTAAGGAAAGCCCCCTGAGTTAAGGGTGGATACGCTGAGGCAGCCCCAGGAGGCCCTGTGGCCCAGAGCTACAGTTTGCAAGCCTCACAGAGCTGTTAGCACCCATAGGAGACACATGGCATACAGCACTGCTGAAGAAAGAAGAGAATGCAAGAACCAAAAACATGTTTCAAGACATAACCAAAGAAAACTTTTCTAAAAGGATGGACTTGAAATTATAGATTGCAAGACAGAACATGGTGAAGGTATCAAACTTTAAATGGCAAATGTGGCTATTTCTTTTCTCCCAGACATGCTAGTGGTCATCACAAGAAGTCAAGACTCTGAGGCCAGCCAGCAATGATGCAAGTAATGCCCACTCAACCTGAACTAAGCTCCACATCTCAGAAATAACAGAGATGATCCAATGACCATGCAGCAGGGACACATCTTACTCAACTCAGGCTCCTTATGACACAGGCTTCTGAAGACACCAGCCTGTCACACTTATAGCACAGAACAATATCACCACAAGGGTAGAGTGGGTAGAATTGTCCTGAGATAGTTCCAGAGAGAGCTTGGGGGAGTCTGGACTTCTTACTCATGTTAACTGCAGATGATCACATGATCTACTTTGAGACACTTCTTAGGAGACCTATTTGTTCTTCTAACTGGCATAGGGTTCTATGGTTATACTGTTTCTTGCCCACCATTTGTCTTTATAAATAAAGTTTTGTTGAAATGAAGCCATTCATTTATGTGTTGTCTAGGTTGCTTTTGCACTACTATAAGAGTTGAATAGTTGCTACAGAGACCAGCTGGTTTCCAAAGCCTAGAGTACTTATTATCTGCCCCTTATCAAAAAGAGTTTGCAGAGTTTTCATTCCCTCACTCTTCAACCCATTCACTCATTCATTCCCTCCCTGCTCCATCCATCCACTCATTCATTCCCTCACTCCTCTACCCACTACTCATTCATTCCCTCACTCTTCCGACCATCCCCTCATTCATTCATTCACGTCTCCACCTATCCCTTCATCCATTCATTCACTCCCCTACCCAACCACTCATCCCTCCCCTCACTCATTCACTCCATACAGTGCCAGGCACTGAGAACCCAGGAGTGAACAAAACAGCCCAAATCCCTGCCTGCCTTGGACCACTTTCCAGTGGGAAGAAAAAGACATATGGTTTAGGAAGTAGGACTGGAAAGAAAAGTAAGTGATGAGGGAAGCATATGAAAGGTGGGATGTCCTCAAATGGTGGGCAGTGGGAGGAACAGGCACACATCTTATCCCCAAGGCAGGGTTCCGCATGCCAGCAGAGGGACACTAGTGGGACATGGGTCCTAGAGGACATGCAGGAAGGGCATAACCACATCAGCCCAACCCAGTTCAACTTTTTTGTAACAAAGTTATGAGTTGTTTTTCAGTTGCTGTAGACCCCCAAGTTGAAGGTCACTTAACCTGCATGTGCCCAGATGACCCAAGAGTGCAACCACTGGTGGAACCTAAGTGCAGGAACAGAAGATTGGGGACTGAATTAAGAAGCAGACGCTGCATGGCAGGATCCAGGATCTAATCAGATCAATCCCTGGCATCATCCCATGGCAGAGTCTGGTCAGATCATCCCTCATTACCCTATGTATATAAAACCCAAGAGTACACAGCAGGTGTTTTGTTGGGGGACTCATTCAGCAACTCTGGAAAGTGGCTGTCAGGCAGGGCCAAGGCAGAAATGTGTCTTTTAGGAGCTGTTTATGCTGGACTGCCCTTTCTCTGAGTCTGAGGAAGGGGATTTGGCTGTCATCTAGGTTCTTGGCCACGTGGGCCTGGGGCTGTCCACATACCCTGAGTATGGATAAATACCCAATTGGTTAATTCTTTTTCGTGGAGGAAGAGGAAACACACCAACATGAGACTTGGAAAGCCCTTGAGGGTCTCAAAGGACTCTTCATCTCAAAGCTGGGCAGGAAGGCATGCCCTCTGAAAGGAACTTACCCCATGACCAGGGTCTATTCCTAAGAGGCTATCAGAATGCCTACCCTGGGCAAGATAGCTGAGAGCTGGAGATACGAGAAATAAAGATGGTCGGTGGGGTTAAAATCACAGCAGAAAAATGCAGAACTGACAAAAAACAAAACAAAACAGAATCAGTGACATGGAGAATGAGGGGGAAAGGGAAGATGCCCACACATGAGCTAGAGGGGGTTACGACATGGAATCCAGCAGGAGGAGGCCCCCACCCCCAGGAGACAAGCGAGATGACACTGTGGGGAGCAAAGAGGAAGAAGGACACACAACACACTCCTGAGCTGCTGGGGACAAACGTAATAAGGTCCCAGGAACTTAGACAGACTCCTCTAGCAGGGGCTCAGCCCCCACAGGCTCTGGCAGACGCCTGAGTAACAGTGATTGGTGGAGCTGCTGTGTGGCCTCAAGGAGCTTGGCTGCAGCAAGTGGGAGAAGTACACAAATCAAGGGAGGACTTGGAAAACGGCCCAGGCTATTCCTAAAGGTCACAGACAGGCCTTTCAGCTAAACAAACAGGTAAATTCTATTCTTCTCAAGAACAATCCTCCTGAAAGACTTCTTCAGAGATGAGCCCTTCACCCTGAGGGAGGAGTCAAAGCTATCAACTCAGGGCCAGGGAAGTTATGGGGAGACCCCAGACTCAAGTATCTGTTCTGTGGGATGTCACTAGTAAAGGAGGGGGTTCCTGCCTCCCTCAGGACTTCCCTGCCCTGCTCTTCTTGGGCTCGACACCTCTCTTAGTTCTAGGAAATGTGCTTTTGACCAATTGGTGAAACTATACAAAACTGTTCTCTTTGCCAATTAAAATTCCAAATGGTCCAACCTTGGAGTTCATTATAGTATCTGCTACCAGATTCTTCCCATTGGTAAACCATTGCTCCACTACTCCAGGAGCAATTACTGGAAGTCCCTGGGTTACGAATGAAACAGGTTTGTTCTTAAGTTCAATTTGTATGTAAGTTGGAACAAGTACATTTACCTGTTACCTGTAACAGCCTCCATTCATAAGTACGAATCATTCATAAGTCAGCTGTGTGTAACTTGGGAACTTACTAAACAAAACATTTCCTTTTTCCTCTTAAAGAAAAAAGAGTTGGCCAGCCATGGTAGCTCAAGCCTGTTAATCCTAGCACTTTAGAAGGGTGAGGTGGGAGGATGGCTTGAGGCTCAGAGTTCAAGACCAGCCTGGACAATAGCAAGACCCCATCTAACAAAAAGTGTAAGAAATTAGCTGGGTGTGGTGGTGCATGCCTGTAGTCCCTACTACTCAGGAGGCTGAGCAGGAAGGCTGCTTGAACCTAGGAGTTGGAGGTTGCTGTGAGCTATGATGCCACCATAGCACTCTAACCTGGGAAACAGAGGGAGACTCTGTCAAGGAAAGAAAACAATAGGAGTTACAGAGCCACATAACGACCATTTTTATTGCCAAGGTACTTAAGTAATGATTTTCTGCATGTTTATGGTTATACTTATATTTAATGAAATGAATCACGAAGTTGTTTTTGCATCAAAAGACCAGTAAGTTTCTCTGGGACAGATATGATCTGTCACCACCATTTGTCAAACTCTCTCTCTTGTCATCTCCTCATTTTATTCTCAATTATGACTTAAAATCAACATTTGCAGAATTATCTCACTAGCGTATAGTTGGGTATAAAATATATAAATAGAATAAAGGGCTATACTAAAATCTGCCACCCTTTTCCCAGGTAAAGAGAGTCTGCCCCACTCTGCTCTTCTTTCTTAAAATTCTCTGTCTAGTTCTAATTTCCCACAGTGTATGTCTTAGGCTGTTCTGAATTCTATAATAAAATGCCACAGATCCAGTGACTTTTAATTATTTCTTACTATTCTGAAGGCTGGAAGTCCAAGATCAAGGCATCTGCAGATTCAGTGTCTGGGGAGAGATGCCTCCTCAGCAACAGCCATCTTCTCTCTAGGACCACACGTGGCAAAAGGATGAAAGGAGCCATGGCCTCATTTAGAAGGATACTAATCCCATCACAGCCTAGTCACCTCCCAAACACCCCTCTTCCTAATACCATCACCTCTGGGGTGAAGTCTGAGGATTTTACAAGTGAATTTGGGGTGGGCATGGACATTCTTCCCACAGCAGTATACATGCATTTTTACCATGGAAAATGTATTTTTTAATTTGAATTCAGAATTGTATATAGATCATGGTGCAGACCCCAGGGGTGTCCCACCCAGTCACCCTGCCAGCTGCCAGATGGTCACCAGCTCCTGGGAGTGTGGGCTGAATACCACAGGGAGCCACTGCTCCTAGGCCCCAGGTCCAGGGTGAGCACCTGGTGGGCACCCATCCTACTCTACAGCCACAGTCTGGCTCCAGCTGAGAACATCCTTGCTCAGCTCCTTTCCTGTCCTGTCCTGCTGCCCTCACCCCTTTGTGCTGAGAACACCCCAGTAAACCAGCTGACACAGCATGAGAATGACGTCACTGCCATAGGTCTGCTGCGAGGACTGGGCAATAAATGAAGGGGCTGGCACCTGGACACAGTAGAGCTCCCCAGCCCAAGTGGCCTAGCATTGAGCAAATGGCATTGTGGCTTTCCGAGGGGCTGGTGAAAACCTCCCTCCCTCTAACCCCTCCTTACTTTCCACTTCAGCAGCAGGTCCTGGGGGAATCTCTGGGCTGCAAAATACAGAAGAGTCAGTACCCCCACCCCTGGCCCAGCCCAAGGTCACAGGAGGAGCATGGGTGGGAAAGGGAACCGGCCCACAATCGTCCATGCTAGGAATGTCCTCAGAGAATGGGTGACTGCTCCTCGACACTTCACACCTATGTTCCAGGAAGGCTCTCTGATGTCACTATGCCCAGAATGTGTCTGTGAGACACAGTTTTCTGCAGGGAACAAAGATGCTCCTCCAGCCACGCCAGGAGTCTCCACCCTTAGGCTTTCACAAACAGAACAAGACCTAGTCCAGAGTAGGCAACCCTGTCCCCACCATGCCCAGCCCTGGCAGGCAGGAGGGGCACATGGGGACCTTTACACCCCCGAACCTGACATTTGCCCTGTCTGCAGAGTTTAACTTTGAGTTGAACAAATATTTTTAACCCCACAATTTTCAACAAGTATGAAATTCCCAAGACAGTTGAAAGTTCTATTAAAAAGAGACTCAAAATTACTACAGAAACGAAAGGACAGGGTTTTAAAAATAGAAACTGGTGAGAAAAATGACAAATGTTGTGCATTTGATGGGTGAATCATTTGACAGCAGCAATGATTCCCAAGGACAAGAGTGAGTCAGGCCTGTGTGAAGGGCTGCGCCTGCACCCCTATCCCAGGGGACCCGATGGACGTAAGAAAACGAGGATGTGCCCCTCTTAATGCGTGAGAGCCAGCAGTGCGGGCAGCTGGGGCAGGCTCCCGACAGCAAACCAAGAAGCTGGAATTGTCTTGATGCTTAAAAGCTAGGCAGGGACAAGATACTGCAGAGGAATTTGGAGGGCTTTTGTAGGTTCCAGGCCAGCAGATGTACGCCCTATGCTCTTGTCTCCCACACTGAAGTCCACTTGGTAAACTGGGAGACCACTGGGAGGGCCCAACCTACTTGTTAAGTAGCACCCAGTAACATGATCCTGGGGGGAAAATCAACCCAAAGGACAGACGCTGATGAAGCCAGCAAAGGAATGAGGCAGAGAAAGGTGACAGAGCTCTAAAGGCTGCCTAGAAAACAGCAATAGTCCCCAAGACTCAGGTATGGCAATTACGAAAGAGGCATCAGATGTCTGCAAAGAGTAAACCAGAACAAGAAAGAATCCCTGGAAATTCACATGCTCACCACCAATTTGTTGGGTGTTTTCAAATTTTTAACAACTCAAGATAGAAAAAGATCAGAAGATATAGATAAGCAGATGTCTCAAAGATGGAACAAAAAGACACCAAAGATGCAGCTTAAGAGGCAAAGATAAGAAGATTCAAGGGCCACTTTTGGGCACCAGCAGTCAGTAAAAGGAGTTACAGAGAGTTCCAGAAAGTCGGAAAAAATAGAAGGAAAAATGAAAAGTGTTTACACAAGATTTACAAGAGCATTTCCCAGAGCTTGGGGCCAAGTGTTTCCATCTGAAAGACTCTTTGATCCATCACCCCAAGAAGGAGACCCCTATATAGGCATCTGCCATCTTCATGAACCAGGCATAGATGCCACCAGGCAAGACACAGTTGCTGCAAGGACAGGAAGCAAAAATGAAGAAGAAATGCTACCTCAGCTGCAGTGCCACCTCCTGCCCTGGTTTCCAGTCTGCCGTTTTGCCCCCCTTAAATGCACGAACCAATTCCTTGGAATATTATGAATATCTTAATATATATGAATGTATAAAGATCTAAATAACATATATACAGCTGAACCTAGAACAACACAGATTTGGACTTTGATAGTCCACGTACATGTGGATTTTCTTCAGCCTCTGCTGCCCCTGAGGCAACAGGACCAGCCCCTCTTCCTCCTCCTCCTCCTCCTCCTCATGGAGAAGACGGTGAGGATGAAAGTCATTATGATGATCCACAACCACTTCACAAATAGTAAATATATTTTCTCTGTCCTGTGAGTTTCTTAATACCATTTTCTTTTTTCCAGCTTACTTTGTTATAAGAATACACTATATAATACATGTAACATACAAACTATGTGCTAATTGGCTTTGTCCTTGGTACAGCTTCTGGCCAACAGTAGACTATTAGCAGTTGAGATTTGAGGGAGTGAAAAATTATATGCAGATTTTTTACTATTCAGGGGATTGTCATCACCAATGACATATGCACACACACCTCATTCTGTTTTATTGGAGAATGTGATGTAGATTTTCTAATCTAGAAAATAAGCAAATGAGAAATGGACAATAAGCTCCAAGGAAAAAAAAATCATGTAAGAAAGGAACTAATTGTAGCAGTAATACGAGCTCTATGTTTGCTTTCTTCCCTATGCTGGGCAAGTCTAAGCTTTTACACACCTGTTCCTCACAAGAACCACACCATGGCAAGCACAATGATCATTTTACAGATGGAGAAATAGAAGCCCCGAGAGGCTAAGTAACTGGTTCTGGGCCACACAGCTGCCAGCAGCAGGTGCAAGGTTCAGACCCGGACAGGTGGCTGCAGAGCCCTTGTCCTGGCCACAGTGAGGAGGCGTGACCCTGGTGTCTGGTGGAGCCCCAAATGGTGATGTGCACATCTTAGGGGTGAGAAGCATGTTTAAGACAGCTAAAATCCTCATCCCCCATTGTAAAATGTCAACGATAACATCTAAATTCTGTTCTCAAAAGATAGCAGATAAGCACATGACTAGGAATTTGCAGGTAAAAAGGAAGAGAAGCAGACAAAGACTCAGAAGTGATTGTTCCAGGGAGTGGGGTGTACAGTACAGTGGACCTTTTAGCCAGCTTTTCCTTTTCAGCTGTGTGCAAGTTTTTCCTTGACAAAAACAGATGTTTTTAATACAGTTACAGTCCATCATCACCACTAGGGTTCTGCTGGGGGGGCGGTGACCTCTGGTCACCCTGCCACAGCTCCTCAGGGGGACTACAGCCAGCCTCCTGGTCCCCTGGTGACTATTCTGACCCCAGAGAATCCCTACAAGTAGGTGGCTCAGGAACAGTGGCTGAGTCACTCTTGGTCCCGGGCCTCCCTCTGTACCCCTCTCTGCTGTTCCCACGGGCCTTTCCTCTGCTTCCAGCTCTCATGGCAATTGCCTGGCAGTTTTAAAACCTGTCTGAGGCCCTCTCCTTTTCCCCCGGGAAGCCTCTGCTTTCCTGACCCACTGACCTCCTGGGTTCTTACCCTCCCTCTCCTACCCTCACTGGCCTTTGCTTCCTACTCTGCCTGGTGCAGCCTCCTCCTCCTCCTGGCCAAAATTCAGAGCCTGAGCTTGCTTGGCTTCACCTCTCCCTTCACAGGTCATAAGTCACAGTCCCCAAGGGTCCCCACAGATCACTTCTCTCAGGCTGTTTTCTAACCTCCTCCCAGCCCCTGGGCTAGAGTAAAGGAGTCATCTGCCTCCACCCCTCCCACCTTCTTTCCCATCTTTCATCTCCAACCACAATAGCATCTGCTTTAGCGCTTTCCTGGGCTCCCCATGGCCCACCAAACACCTCATGCAGAGGCCTCAGCATGCATCCAAGGTCTCCACAGTAAGCCCTATTTGCACTGAAGCTCTGGCTCCTCTGCACTCAGCAAAGCTGTGTTGCTTATTAAAAACGCCCCCAAAACACTGTCCTTAGCCTAACACTGTTCACTCACCTCCCTTACTTGTCCTAGACCAACGCCGCACCAAGTCCCATCAGCTTCCCAGGAGCCCCATGTCCCCTAGGCTAACCCCACAGCCAGCACGATCAGGAAGCAGCAGCACTGTGGGTCCACTGGTTGGAATCCTGGCTGGAATCCTGGCTGTGCTTTTGTCTGACTTGTAGCAATGTCCAAGTCACTGTACCTCTCTGACCCTCAATTCTGTTATGTTTAAAGTCAGGGGAAATTCATAGCACCATGAGGTGGCTGGGAAAAGGCAATACTAGAAACGCGCCCTCTGCCTATCACAGAGCCAGGATGAGTCTGGTGTTCATTAAGTGGACGTGTCCCCCAAACTTATGATTTGGCCCTGAACACGGACTTCCCAGGACAGCTGGGGACTTATGTGGGTGTCCTGACTCATCAGTCAGGTTGCAAATACTTTGAGAATGGACAATATGCTTTCCTCTGGTGGACTCACCCCTTAGGGCTTTACACAGCCAGGAAACCTGGTAAGTGAACAGTTGAGGAAGTCTTTCTTCCTCTTTAATTTTCTGGAAACGAATATGTAGAATTGTTACTCTTTTGCCCTTAAATATTTGCTAGAATTAACCAGTGAAGCCCTCTGAACCTGGACTTTGCTTTGTGAAAAGATTTTTAACTATAAATTCAATTTCTACAATACAAGTATCCAGAACCTATTATGGTTCTCTATTCTAGAAGGAGTTTTGGTAGTTTGTCTGTCAGGGAATTTGTCTATTTCATTAAGTCGCCAAATTTGCTGGCCTAATGTTGTGCATACTACTCCCTTAGCACCGTTTAAATATCTGTAGTATCTGTTGTGCTATCCCCTTTGTCCTTTCCAATATTGATTATTTGTACCTTCTGTTTGTTCTGATCACTGCAGCTGGAGGTTTATCAATTTTATTGATCTTCTAAAGAATCATCTTTCGGTTTTGTTAATTTACTCTATTTTTTTTTCTGTTTTATATTTCATTGACTTCTGCTCTTACTCTGTTTCATTTCTTCTGAAGTCATTGGGTTTAATTGGCTCTTCTTTCTTCTAATTTCATAAGGTACAAGTTGAGTTCATTCATTTGAGACCAAACACAAACATTTTAAAACTGTAGAATTCCCACTAAATACCGCTTAAGTCATATCCCATAAGTTTTGTTGTGCTGTTTAATGCAACTACATTCTAAATTTCCTTTTGATTTCCTCTTTGATTTAAGAGTTCCATGGGAGTGTGTTAGTTGTTTTCCAATTATTTGGGGACTTTCTAGAAAACTTTCTGCAGCTGCTCTTGAGTTCCGATTTAATTCTGTGGTGATTACAGAACATACTTTAAATTATTTCAAGCACCTTCAAGTTATTAAATCTTTTTAATAACTCAGAATATGATCTATCTTGGTAAATGTTCTATGTGTGCTTAAAAAGAATTCCACTGTTGCTGGGCAAAGGTTTTGTAAATGACGGTTAGGTCAAGCTGGGCGACAGTGTTGCTTGAGTTGTCAAACCCTCGCTGCTTTTCTGTCTACCTGTGTCAATTATTGAGAGACAAGCATTGAAACCTCTAAATATAATTGTGATTTCTCTACTTCATCCTGTACATTTTTCCATTTTCCTTTATGTATTTTGAAGTTCTGAAACAGGGTGCATAAACTTCCAGGACTGTTGAGCCCCCTTAATGACTTGGACCTCTGCAGCGTTAGGAAATGACCTTCTCCAGCCCTGCTGATGCTCTGCAGTCTGAAATCAGTTTTGACTGGTATTAACATAGCCTGTCCTTCCATCCTTTGATTATTATTTGCATGTCTGTCCTTTTACTTTTCTTTTGTGTCTGTATATTTAAAGTTCCTTATAAATATCGTATTATTGGTTCCTACTTTTTCTTTATCTGACAACCTCTGCCTTTAAACTAGCGTGTTTAGATTTAGAACATTTGTATTTAATTTGAGTTATTGGATTCAGAGCTCTCGTCTCGCCATTTCTTCTCTCTATTCCTTCTTCTTCTTTTGCTTTCTGTTGATTCACTGAGAACATGCCATGACTCCATTTCTTCTCCTTTGCTGTTTCATCAGCTGTGATGTCCATGTTGGACCCTGTGCATTCTCTCCAGGACAGGCATCCTCAAACTTTGGCCTGCAGGCCACATACAGCCCACCAAGGACATTTATCCGGCCCACCGGGTGTTTTTGCCACCACTGGCTGTCCTGCTTAGCAGCCAACTCATCCTAGGGCCCACAGTCCGGCCCTCCAATGGTCTGAGGGACAGTGAACTGGCCCCCTATTTAAAAAGTTTGAGGACCCCTGCTCCAGGCAAAGACCAAACTGGTGTCCTGTCTCTCAGAGTCGCTCTCCTTGGCTGAACTATATTCAGTGTCCTAAACACCATTGCATCATATAGTTTGGAATTTTGTTTGTGTTTTAGTCATTCCCTGTTATACCATTTTGGATAGAAGTAGAAATCCTCATAAATCTCTTTTTAAAATGGCATCAAGACCAGATTCTCTAGCTGCAACCAAAGTCTCCTAACTGAACCTCCCACCTGTTCCCTGCTCACTGCCCCAACCCTATCTCTGTTTGTCCATCAGGTCACACTTTAGACCTTGGCTCCTTCCAGAAGCTTCCCTGACCCTACACTTTCTCAGTCACAGCCTCTTCCCAATGTGCCTCCATCATCTGCCTCCTGCCAGAGACTAGAGCAGTATTTTTCAAATGTTTTGTAATCTCATGGCACACTTGAACCTATAGTTAAACTTCTGTGGCACACTTGAATTATGTTGGTCAAAAAATAGAGTTTAAAAAAGAATATATTTACTGTACTTTGAACTTCTTTCAAAAATAATTTAATTAGTGATCTTCGAAAATTTTCATGGCACACCAGTATGCTGTGACACATTGGTTGAAAATCCCTAGATTAGAGGGTCCTAGAGGGTGAGGGCTGTCCCCATTACCCAAATGGTATCTGGAATATAGTGTCTGGGCCAGTAAATATGGGCTTTTTTTTCCCAATAAATTGATTTTTCCTTCTCTTAACCATGAGATTCCTGTCTGAGAAAGAACAAACCGCACTGGGAACAAAGCACACTGAGAGAAGCTGGCCTTTGTAGTTAAACCCAGCTCTCCAAGTTACTAGCTATGAGGACAGAGGGCGTAAGGTCAGCACCCAGTGCTAGAGTCACCTGCCTGGCTCCAGTCTGACCAAGACAGGTCTCAGCCACATGGCTTGGGCGGGTTCCTCCTCTGTCTTCACTTGTTTTCCTCTCACTACTGTTAATAGCAGCTGCGGATCGAATGAGCTGAGCGTGCCAAGCCTGAGCTTTGGCAAGTGCTCGAGGAACAAGCTGCTGTCACCACTCCTTCCATTCATATGGCACCTGCTGCTGTTCTGGACACGCCAGTGAATAAGAAGGACAAAACCTTCTTCCCCATGGGGACAGCAAAGAGCGGGCAGGTACAATTCTAGGCCCAGTAGGTAGAGTGTCCTCCTTTGAGGGGAAACTCGGAGCACACACTTAAGACCAGATCAGACTTGAGTTTTAGAACAATTACCCAGCTGCTTGTGAAGAATGGGGTGTGAGGGGCAGGAGTGAGGCAGGGGCTGTCCCAGCTGAGATGCAGATCGAGGAGGGATCCAGGACATTTGCTGTAATGTTGTGATAAATATCTTCTTGGTCTCTGTGGCTCCTAGTACATAGGCTCCTAAAATCCTTGAATCCTGGAGTGATAAGAGTGGCTTTTATATACTAATGAGGTGGCTGGCAACCCCTGGACACTTTTAAGAGGGGCTGGTTGTCAGAAAGACCAAGGCAGGATTAAACCAGGGGAGAGGAAAGAGGGACTGAGGGCCGAAGCAATCACTGATAGCCAATGATGGGGTCAGTCCTGCTTACATGGTGAAGCTCTGGAGAACCCAAAGGACAGGGTTCAGGGAGCTTCTGGGCAGTTGGACAGGTGTGGTGCCTAAAGAGGTCATGGGGGTTCACAGTCTTGCCCACAGGCCTACCCCGTGCCTCTCTTCACCTGGGCCGACCTATATCCTTTATAGTAAAGGGGTAAATGTCAGTGTTTCTGTGAGCTCTCTGAACCACTCCAAGCTAATTCCCCAAACCAGAGGAGGTTGGTCAGAGACACAGGTCACACCTGAACCTGTGGCTGACATCTGAAGTAGGGGTGTCCTAGGGGACTGAACCCTCCCCAGGGGGGAGCTGAGGAGAACTCCTGGACAGTGTGAGTATGGAGGTACATCAGAGGACACCTAGCTAGGGTCTTCTGGGGAGCTCCTTGCTGGCAGGAGGAAGCCACAGATCTTGGCGACCTGTGAGAAGGGGAGGGACATTTTGGTGTGTTGCTGACCTCTCACAACGACGGTGCTGCTTCACTATTGAATGGGCGGCCCCAGTTTTCCACTGTCCCTGCTCTGTCACCTCTCCCTTCGCTCCCCATCTCTGGGCTTCCTCCTCAAATGGGATTTTAAGATCCTGGGCCTGAGTTTATTTTGCTTTAACCCAAGGTAAACCTGCCTTTTCAGATTTATGGAGCAACATTTGCAAAGTGAATCTTTATAGCTTTCTCTTCGAAACAATCACTTGCACTGAATGAAAAATAAGGTCAGAGATCTTGAGGCCCAAGGTAGCCAAGTGCAAGGCTTTGCCAGCTCCAGCAAGTGGCCTCTACCCTGGCTTTGCTCCCTGCCTCCAGCCCCAACCCTCTGCTCAGCTTCCAGGTGGGATCCTCACAGGGTGGCTTGAGGGGCCTGGGAATCCTTGGAAGGAACAAAGCAGGGGGCACCAGGATCCCAGGTTCATGAAATCCCAGGAGCCAGGGGAAGGTGGGTTCACCCCTCAGTTCAGCTGTGGAGTCCAGACAGGCCCAATCCTTTGGTCTGGGTCCTTGGGGAGGAGTTTCTAGGGAGCTCTAGTTCTATTAGGGAGTTCTGAGGGTCCCGAATCCTATTGGGGAACTCTGAGGGGCCCTAGGTCTATGGCGAGGGGTGCTAATTCTAGGGTGGGTCCTCTGGAGAATCTGGTAAATTCTTTTTCCTTTTTTATTAATATGAGGGTACAGGCTGTTAGACTTTACCTAACAAATGGGAGCAACATAACCTAAGTGGTAGCGGTACCCCTCCCCAGGAGGTGGGTCATGTGCCCTTACATAGTGCCTGTTACGTGAGAATGGTTAATTATTAAGGAGATTCCCTGGTGAGCAAAGAAGGGCCTTGAAAGAAACTTGTGGGCTCCATCTCTGTCCTGAAGAAGGGGCTTTGGGCCCTTGGGAGCCCACAGCCCAGTGAAGCTGTCCTCGGGTTCAAATTGTTAAAGGCTCTAAGAGGTGTAAGGGAAGTTTCCAATGAACCCTAACTGAACTGGGAAGACTTAAGTGCAATCTAGAGCTCACAAATGGACAGACATCAGAATCTAAGTGTGATGTTAGGATTGCAGGAAAGTGATGCCAAATTCAACACTATGAATTCTGAGTATATCTAAAATGAGACTCACACATGTCATAGAGCCTGGGCTGCACTGAGAGGGCCAGGCTAGGGGGCTAGGCCTCACCTCCTCTACTGGCTGACCTGGAAGAAACCTGGGTCCCATCTCACCTTAGGGAGGAGTGATTGCCCTACTCTGCCCCTTCAAGTGCTAAAGTGAGGGAGGTAAAGTGCACCCAACACCTCTGGCTGGATGCTGCCATGTCTGTGAGTCTGTTTTCCTCATAGAACTCAAGCCTCTTGCTCTGGAGCTTGGGCAGTAGCCAACCTCACCCTGGAACAGTGTCTGAAACAGAGTGGTACACAAGAGAGAGAGGAGGGAGACCAGAGGATCTGCAAATACCCCTGCAGAGCCCTAGTGGGGAGATGAAAGAGCAGCCTGGAGCCTGTGGGGAGAACTGGGGGCAGGGCAGGTACTGGCGCTGATGGCCTAGGCCGCATCTGCAGACCACTCATCACTTCTGCTATTACTGCCCCAGCGAAGACCAGAATTCACCCAGTGGAAGAAGCTTAGTCCTGAGTCTCAGGTGTGCAGTGGTCAGGAGGAACATTCCATGTCGGGCAGTGGGGATGGGGTAGTGTTGCCAAGCAAATGCCCTGTGATGTTGGGCCTAATTTATTAAAAAAAAAAAAAAAACAAAAACAAACTCCAGGTCCTTCTTGGAGTGCACAGTGACAGAGCCAAAGCTCCTTCTAGGAAAGAGCCTGCAGGGTGGGCAGGACCCCCACTTGAGCTACCACAGAGGCTGTGGAGACCATGGAGGCCACCAACTGGTCTGAGCAGCATGAGGCTCATGTGTGCCCACTCTGGCCCCTGCACCATGCCACTTGGGATGAACACTGAAAGAGGAAACCCCTGGAATCATCTCACAGCTCTGAGAGCCAATCCACAGAGGCTCAGCCAGCCTTGGAGAGAAGACAGAGAGCCAGCAAGCCCTGGGCTTGTCCCCAGAAATCCTCAGGAGGCGCATGGTAGCTTTTCTCCTCAGGACAAGGAGATGCTGAGCTGACTCAGGGTATAGGTGGGGTGACACCTGGAAAAGACAGAGGATCATGAAGCACCAGAAACATTTTGCAAACCTGACCACATCTCCAGCCCCTCAGAGAGCTCCAGGGCCAGGGCCACCTATGGGAGAAGCCTCAGGTTGGGCAGAACCGTCCAAAACAGAGTAGCTCAAGTCTCAATCTCTGGGAAGATGGGGGCCTCGCTCTGGAGCCATCAGTCTGTTGCCCTCCTCAGGTCTCTCCAGGGGAGACCCAGAAGCGGCCTCCTGGTGCCACATCCTGGTGACCAGCACCACCTCCACCATCACCTCCTCAGTAGCCAGCAAGCAGCACCTCTGAGACCCAGATCCTGCAGCCTCAGACCCAGAGCCTCCAAGCCAGGCTGCAGCTCTACTGACTTTGAAATGTTGGCAACAGCAGCAGCTGCGCCTTTGTTGAAGGGTTTTCAAGAAGGTGTACTGGGAGATTAGGTGCCCAGAGACCTCCAGAGCAGCGGTTCTCAACCTATGGGTCATGACCCACAGGAACTGTATTAAAGGGTCACGGCATTAGGAAGGTTGAAAACTTCCGCTGTAGACGGATGACAAGCTCCACAAAGCTATGTACCAGGCCAGGAGCCTGACGCATAGGCTCCAAAGTGGGTGGACCCAGGTTTTCTCCATTTCTAGAAGAGGAAACAGAGGTCATGAAAGGTCAACTGGAGACCTGGGTCCCAGCTCTATTCTGGCCCAGGTTCTTGCAATGGTGGACTCTGAATATCAGTTGGTGTTTACCACCCAGACCCTCAGAGGTACCCCTGAGTTCCAGGATGTGCCCTCAAGCCCCAGGAAGACAATGTCAGTCACTAACAGACAGGAGAAGCTCCCTGGAGGGCACAGGTGCAGAAATAGTCAGCAGAGCTGGCAGTTCCCATGCTGGAAGGGACACAGTACTGGGTTCACCTCTCATGGACCAGCTCTCT
This sequence comes from Galagoides demidoff, assembly GCA_963574575.1. NCBI lineage: Eukaryota > Metazoa > Chordata > Mammalia > Primates > Galagidae > Galagoides > Galagoides demidoff. Next base: position 17,690 of record CAUYQV010121476.1, read on the forward strand.
GCAGGGAATGGCCACTGCCCTCCTCAGGGTCCTGCATGGGCATACTAGGCAGCAGCCCTGCTGAGCTCCTGCCCTGGAGGAACCACCTCAGGTGTTCCACCCCAGAGAGCTTCAGATGTCAGCAGCCTTGAGGGTGGATGACCACATAAGAGACCTCTCACACTGAGAACCCACTGCCACACCCTCCAAAGCACCAGTGAGACACTGAGTTACATAAACTATGTTATGAGGTGTTAGACCTGCTCTAGGTTGGGATCACATTCGGACTTAGAGGGAGGTAGGGAATGGGACCAGGGAGGAAAAGGAAGAGGACCTCGCTCTGTTTGTGAAGACTTATTGCTACAAACTGGAAATATCTAAAGTGCCTGTGCACAGACCTGCCCAGGGTGAGTGGCTGGATCCCAAGGGGAAGAACCGCCCCACCCGGAAAGCAATAATGATGCACAGCAACAATCCACTATCATCCCATGATTCAATCTTTCAGAAACAAACCTGATCTCCAACAGCAGAGCACAGGGAACCCAGATGGTGGGTCTACATCCTGGGGCTACACCCACAAAGGACCACAGACTAGGGGTACTTAAAACAACAGGAATTACTCTCACAGTTCTGGAGACCAAAAGAAAAGCCCCAAATCTGTACTGGTTCCAAAGGCTCTAGGCAGGCTCCTTTCTGCCCCCTCCAGCTCCTGGGGGGTCCAGGCATCCATTGGTTTGTGGCTACGTCACTACTGTCTCCCTCCATCATCACATGGCCTCCTCCTCTACTCTGTGTCAGTGCCCTGACTTTCCTCTTCTTATAGGATATCAGTCATCAGATCTAGGCCCAACCCTCACCTTAACTCACTACACCTGCAAAGACCTTATTTCCAGATAAAGTCACATTCTGGGGGTTCAGGTAGACCTGAATTTTGGAGGAACAGGGTTCACCACAGGACATATGGCCTCTAGAGGAGGTGAGGCCAATCTGGTGTTCAACTCTCCACAACTCTCAGAGCCACCAGGATCATTCAACAATGCTACCCGGGACTGAGACCCCAGGAGAAAAGTTTCAGAGGAGTGTCACTTTGGGGGGCTCAAGGGCTCATGTAGGGAAGCTGCTCTAGAGCAGGAGGCAGCAGAAGGAGGAGATCGCAGCAGGGAGGGTGTGAAATGTCGGGGAGGAGGGAGGCTCTCTCTACACTGCCCACTTTCTGAGGACAATTTGTTAATTGTCAAACAAATGAAAGTGTTTTGTCAAGTTCCATCCGCAGCTTAAAGACACTCTTACACTGCAAGCCTCATCAGCTTCCTCTACCTGGACCAGAGTGGCCTGGGTGGTCTAAGACTTGCAGGGCTGGGGGGTGGGCTGTGGCTGCTACCCCTCACCAGCCATGTCTGGAGCGAGAGCAAGGGTTGGGGTTGTGGTCCTGTGGGAAGCACACAACCACCGTTCAGGTCCTTATTTTGTCACTGGCCAGCTGTGATTACATCCTCACTGAACTATTTCACTTCTACAGGCCTCAATTCCCCCATCTGGCTGCTGGTGAGCATTAAACAAGTTCTTCACCTTGCCAGGCCACGTTGTGGGTAGATGAGGACCATCTCCAGCAGCAGGCAAAGCCTTGGTCACGAAGCCAGCCTTCCACACTGTACCCTGCTCACCATGCAGTTGTCCTGCATGAGGGCTACAGCCCACACAGACCCCTGGCCTGGGTTCCATACACCCATCCTCCCCCAATGAGACAGAGGAAACTGCACCTGCTAAGGACACAGACTTTGCTCCTCAGCTTTACCCCTGACCCTCAGACTTTCTCCTTCGCAGATATCTGGGGGCTGTCACACCCTGGGGGAAATCATAGCCTTCCAAGAGGCCAGGCATCTTCCCTGGGCAGCAGGGGTGCTCTATCGAACATCCTGGAAGGATAGAAAAGATGAGCATCTCTGCAGGGAAGCCAAAGCAAAGGGAGGCCAGCTTACCCTACCTCTTGACTCAAGGAGTGCAGGCCTGCTGCTCCCGACCAGCTCAGAGGGAAATGGAACCAAGGCCCACAGTCAGCCAGATATCCCCAGGAGGACCCTCCCTGTTTCAGTGAGTCTCTCCTGGTCCACCAAGGCCTAGATGCTACAGTCCAGTCCCCACAGGTAGATAGCTCCAGACTTATCCTCTCCACGCCTGAAAAAGCCCACCCCTGCCTCACCTCCTCTCACACTGGGATCTACCCAGTGGATCTCAACACTCCCAAGCACAGGACTCTCAACATTCCAGAACACTCACCATAGCTTGCTGAGCATCCAACAATGCATGGTCCATCCTCTGAATCTTGAGAACTGCCTGTGCTAGAAAATTGTCACCCTATTTACAGATGAGAACCTGGGGCAGAGAGAGTTCTAATTCCCCAAATCCCCCTCCCCCAGGAATCCCAGCTTCAGTCCAACACCTAGAGGTATAAAGATGCTGGCCCTGCTGCCTCCAGGCCTCCAGGTCCACCACAGGGCAGAGCAGGGCAGTAGAGGGGAGGCGAGGGCTGGGGGGACCCAGCTCCTAGGAGGCCTCAGGAGTCTGGCCCAGGCCGACACCTCCTCTGCTGGGTCTCAACCAGTCCTCAGAAGCCCATGTCTCAGTTGAGTCAGCTTAGAACTGGGATCATCAAGCCTTTGGGACAGAGCTGAGACCCTTGGGCAGGTCTTTGAAGGGTGTGTAGAGGTTCTCTTCATCCTGAGCCTCAGGCTCCCTGGGGTCATGAAGGCTTGGGTACTTCCTGGCCCTCAGCCTGTGCAGTCTATCACCTGAGATGCCCCCACCCTTTATCCCCTCTTTTGTGGGGTTCTCCCTTTCCCCTCTTTGGCTCCTCCCCCCAGGCTGGACCCAGGCCCTCCCTCTTATCTCTCAGCCTTGTGAGGGTCTTGACCATAGTTCCAAACTCCCTAAATTCCCACTGCCCACGTCTTCATCTCCATCTGTCTCTCTGGGGAGTGGGGGTCGTGTCTGCTTCTCCCTGTGCCCCCATGGAAAGCACAGGGGAAGTCTCAGGGAGGGTAACTCCCAAATCAGAACTCCTAGCCAAAGTCAGCCTGGCCCCCTGAGAGGCCTGCTTCGTGGGCTCTGACTACAGGGTTGCCTCTGCGGAGGCTCATGCATTTTAAAACTTTCTCTCGGGGAATAATTCACTCTTTGCTGTGACCCAATTATCTTTCCAGTTTCTGGGCAGAGTTGCTGAGCAACGTTCTGAGGGTGGCTGGTGGCGGGGGTGGGGGGTTTCACACGCTGCCCAGGGCCATTTCCTCCCACCCGACCATCTCAGACCCCTCCCCACACTCTGCTCTGACAACCCCATGGGATGTGAAGGCACCACAAGGCACCACACTAGAGCTGGCTCTGGAGTGGGAGGCCCTGCCTCTGGGCCTGGGATAGCCTCTCTGAGCCTCAGTTTCCCCAACAGTAAGACAGACTCGGTTTTGAGGATGCTGTGAGGTGAAGTATGTGGTTAGCACAGCTCCAGACAGGAAGTGACAAGCCCAGAAACAGAGTTCGGATTCAGAGAAAGCCAGGTACAAGTCTACTTCTTCCCCAGCCGGCTGGTCTGTCCCAGGGTGGTCATGCCCCTTGCTGAACCTCAGTTTTCCCAGCTGTAAACTGAGATTGTTAGTGCCTCCCTCTCAGGGAGCTGAGTAGACCCAGGGAGAAAACACTTTTGAAGTAGACATGCTTGTCAGGCGAGATCCACCCCCAAGCACAGATGGATCCTTCACAGAACAGACAATGCAGGTCTTCCAAGAAGCCCACGGCCCAGTTGGGGAGTCATGCCCATATGCACACACACAGATACCCACACCAGCTGTCTAGGGCTTCCTGGTGTTTATAAGGTGAGGGTCACCCTTCAGGCAAGGGGCTGGTGCTCGCTAGCTGAGTCAGACTCAGAAAAGAAACCATCCTGAGCCTCGTAGCCCCCAGCCTCCTCCCCAGGCAGAAGCTGCTCAGCCCAGGCCCTCAGCCTAGCCAGCCCACGGGGCTCCAGAGGAGGCGGGGGTGGAGCTCCTGCCAAAGCAACACCACTGCAGGTGAGAGAAGGTGGCTGACAGCACTGTGGGAGGGCAGGGAGGGGCACAGTGACAGCCTTGCATAGACAGGAAGGCAAGTGATCCCCAGAATCTTCCAACCAATTATTTAATTCTAAGGTTGGTGTGACAGGAGGCAAGTTGCAGCCCTCTTGAGATCTTTGCAATGAAATCACTCCATTTTCTGCCCTGAGGGTCCCTGGGCAGCTATGGTTTTCTGCTCTCTGACTTGTAAATATCCCCCAGCAGGAAGCTGACACAGTCCTCTACAAGTTCAGAAGCCCCCATAGGTAGGCTGACTACAGTACAAATGTCCAGAGAGTGGGCCTAACCCAGGATGTTTGAGCCAGTTCTTCACACACATGCATCAGAGTCCTGGTCGAGGAGCCCCAGGCTCAATGGTTTCCCATCAGCCTCTGTCTGGGGTGGCTGCCCCCACCCCAGCTCCAGGAAATCCCCACAGACATAGCAGGAGTGATGAGCATCTCACAGTCAATTTTCCAGCTCAAGAGGGCCTTTGTTAAAGGTTCATGTTGAACTGGAACTTCCAGAAAAGAATGAGGACCCTGGAGAACCCCACAGAAACCCCACAGACCCTCAGAGCCATGAGTGTCCAGGAGGTCAGGAAAGGATATGGAGGCAGAATGTCCTAGCCCCAGCGGGACCTGATCCTGTGAGCTCCGATGTACAGGTCAGATAACAGGGAAGACTATGGAAGAGGACCACCCACTACTCAGTCCAGCCAACCCCATGTCCACCAGTTTATCCACCCTCCTGTCACCTGGATCAAGCCACATGCTCAGCCAAAACCCATAATCCTCTTGGCTCCCTCACCACCCACTCTTCACAAGCCCAACATTACAGTCTTTCCTTCCACCCACCACTTGTTCATTGCCATCCTGTTAAACCAATCTATTCCCTCTGTTCAACAAATATTCATTCATTATCAAACCATTCACCTTCCTTCATACCCATCTATCCATGCACACATCCATATAGCCAGCCAGCCATTGACCCACCCACCACTCATGTACCATTTATATACCAATATATACCTGGCAACTAATTAAACATCCCTTGCCTCATTGACCCCAACTAGCAGCCAATACATCCACCCAAACATCCATGCAACCATCAAACAATCAATTGATCAACCCATTCACTCCACCAGGAACCCATCCACTCATATACCCTATTCCAAACCACCTATTCAATTATACAAGCATATACCAAAATCCACCACCACCTATCAGTCTAGCCAATATTCCATCCTCTTAGTTGCATAGCTGTCAGACCACTAACACCCGTTCATCTAACCAACCACCTACCCATCCATCCATCAATCTAGAATCTATCTACCTACCAAACCATTCATCCACCTATTCCATTTATCTACCCACCCAAGCACCCATGCACCCATGCAACAACTCAGGAAAGACCCACCCATCTATCTACCTGTTTATTCACCAGTTATTTATCCACCCATCTATCTACCTGTTTATTCACCAATTATTTATCCACCCCTTCTTCCAACCATACACTCAGCTTTTTGAACCCTGCTTCCATCCATCCATCTATCCACCCATAAATCCACTCATTAACAAATATTCATTCATTAACAAATACTTATCAAGCATCCCCCAACACCAGACCTTGTTCTAGGTGCCAGGTACATGACAGGGAACAAATCAGGCTAAATTCTTGCCTACCTTATATTTGCATTGGGCAAGACAAACCAAAACAAATCAACAAAGATATACATTGCATGACAGGGAACAGGGAAGACTATGGAAGAGAACCACCCACTACTTAGTCCAGCCAGCCCCATGTACATTGTAAGTGATAGAAATAAAGAAAAACAATGTCCTTTAGACAGACAGGGACAACTAGATGAGGCATTTGGGAATACCTCTCTGAGGAGGTGGCATCTGAGGAGACACAAGAATGAAATTTGGGAATAAGAAATGAAACCTGAAAGGGCATTCCAGGCAAAGGGAACAGCTAATGCCATGGTTCTGAGGCTGGAGTACATACACAATGAACCTTTGAGGAGACAGAGTGGCTGGAGCAGAGGGCCTGGTAGGATATGAGGCACAGTGAACTGATGAAGCTATAAGTGATTGCAAGGTCTTTGGTTTTTACTTGAAGGCACATGGAAGGCCCTACAGGGCTTTGGCAAGTTAGTGATGTGCTCTGCTTTGCATTCTTAAAGGCTCCCTCTGGCTGCTGTAGAGGCTGGACCACAGGAAGGCAAGATAGAGGAAGGACACACTGTCAGGCCAGAGTGACAGGCTAGACAGGACGTGACAGCAGTTTGGACCTGGTGGTGGAGGTGGTCAGACCCTAACCACGTCTCTGAGGCGTAAGTGAAAGGATCTGTGAGTGCAGTGGGCTGACCATTCAAGGACAAAGGGAGTCACAACTGATCCAAGCCTTTCTCATGCATGCCCTGGGAGAATGGCATGACCATTAACTGCTATGGGAGGGCCCAGAAGGAGCAAGTGTAAGGAGACAGTGGAGACAGATGATTTTAGGCACCTTTGGCTGGAGATGCTGCCGAGTCATCAACATAGGAATGAGGGGGAGCTGCTAGACAGAAAGCCAGCTGGGGTGGAGGTGCAGGATTCAAAGCATAGGTCAGGGCAAAAGGTGGTGGCATGATGGTCATCAGTGTGTAAGTGGCACTTAACACTCCACCCATAGGGGATGAGACCACATGGGAAATTGTGTCATGCAGAGACAAGTCCCAGAGCCAGCCCTAGGACCCAGGCATAGTCAAGGACTCTGGAGATTAGAAGAGCATTCAGCCAAGAAAACTAAGGTGAGAGAGGAAAGGCAAACAGCCACCACAGGAAGGACACTCAGTGAGAGAGAGCCATGCATGGGGCCAGATGCTGCCCAGAGCAAGAAGGGTACAGACTGAATGTGACCACAGGACCTGTAGTGGAAAGGAGGGCTCGGTGGGCTTTTAAAGGTTCAGTGAAAGGGTGCAGACAGAGGATGCAAGAGAGACAGAGAAAAGAGCAAAGGAGAGGCAAGAACAGTCCATGAGCCCATCTTTTCTTTTTTTCTTTTCTTTTCTTTTTTTGAGACAGTGCCTCACTTTTTGCCCTTGATAGAGTGCTGTCGCATCATAGCTCAAAGCAACCTCAAACTTGTGGGCTCAAGTGATTCTCTTGCCTCAGCCTCCCAAGTAGCTGGGACTACAGGCACCCACCACAGTGCCTGGCTATTTTTAGAGATGAGGTCTCACTCTGGCTCAGGCTGGTCTCAAACCTGTGAGCTCAGTCAATCCACCCACCTTGGCCTCCCAGAGTGCTAGGATTACAGGCATGAGCCACCGAGCCCAGCCTCCATGAGGCCATCTTGTGAAGTGGAAGCAACAGATAAGAAGATTTTATGAGAAATATCTGATCAAGAGGAGTATTTTTTAAGACTTATAAAATTAATATAAGGATGATACATAAAAAATGATGGAAGAAGAATTAAATTACAACAACAAAGTCCTTGACCATGCAAAAGGGCATGGGATCCAGTGCCCTGTAGAGGAACAGAAAGCTTCACTTTGCCACCCATTTGCCCAGCCACCATCCATGTACAACTGCTTCCCAACCTACCTGTCCCATCAGCATACCCAACTGACCTTACCCTTTAACCACACATCCAGCCTCTCTCCCCTGCCTAACCAGTAAACATGCCTGCAACCTTCCATCCAGTGACTAAACATCCCTCCAACCTCCCATCCAACCACTAAATCTCTCTCTAATTTTCAGTCCAAACACCAAATGTCCCTCAAAGCTTCCATCCAGCCACCAAATGTCCCTCTGACCTTCCATCCAATCAACAAACATCCCGCCAATCGTCCATCGAACCATTAACATCTCTCCAACCTTTTATCCAACCACCGAACGTCCTTCTAATCATCTATCCAACCACCAAACGTCCCTCCAACCTTCCATTCAACCACAAAATTACCCTTTGACCTTCTATCCATCCACCAAAGTCCCTCCAACCTTCCATGTGATCACTAACATCTCTCCAACCTTCCATCCAACCACCAAACATCTCTCCAACCATCTATCCAATGACCAAACATCCCTCCAATCTTCCATCTAACCGCTAACATCTCTCCAACTTTCCACCCAACCAATAAATGTTCCTCCAACCTTTAATCCAACCATAAAACGTCCCTCAGGCCTTTCATTCAACTGACAAATGTCCCACCAACCTTTCATCCAACCACTAGCATCTCTTCCATCCAACCACCAAACATCTCTACAACCTTCCACCTGACCACTAACATCTCTCCAACCTTACATCTAACCACCAAACATCCCCCCAACCTTCCATCCAGCCATTAACATCTCTCCAACCTTCCATCCAACCACCAAATGTCCCTCTGATTTTTCATCCAACCACTAAATGTCACTCCAACCTTCCATTCAACCATTAACATCTCTCCAACTTTCCATCCAACCACCAATGTCCCTCTAACCTTCCATCAAACCACCAAATGTCCCTCCAACCTTCCATTGAACCACCAAATGTCCTTCCAAGGCTATGCAGAGCTGGAGCTCACTCTCTGGGTCATCTCACACTCAGGAGCCACTCAGGAAGACAAGGAAAGAGTAGTAAGTCTTGGGGTCCCTTCCCAACCCTTACTTCTTGTCTAGATGGCCTAGGACAAGTCACTTTATCTCTTTGTGCCTCAGTTTCACTGTTGGGATTGATAACCTTGACCTTAAAGGGCTATAGTGACATTCATGTGTGACAGCAGATGTGAAGACAAACTCTAAACACTTTCTGCTATTGATGCTGGCTCCTGGGACCCAGCAAAGGTTAAGAGACCCCACACTTTGTGTTCCAGAAAGCAGCTTACTCCAAGGAAATACCTTTCCCCATGCAACTCGGGTAGGATTACAATGGCTCCTTCAGCACCAAGACCAAGGCTAGACCCAGACTCTTCTATTCAGACTCAGACTATTGCAGTGATCCTCTCCATGACAGAATAAGCCCCTGTTCCCCTGAAGTAACTCCCTTGCTAAAGCTGCATGTGTTTCTATCCAACATTGGTAATCAATGGTTCTATGCTGTGGACAAGGTCCTCTTCTCCTGACTGTACCTGCCCTGAGAAGACACTGGTATTCTAGGCCTCATGTCCAGGCATGGCCCAGAGATCCATGTGGATCTGGAATTATGGCACAAAGGGTCTCTCTGCTCAGCAGCTGATGCTGTCAGGAGGGACTTCTCCACCCTCGCTGGACCCCAAATAGGCACACATGGAAACAACCCTTTTTCTCCCAATGTCAGGGGCTCTCCAAAAGCCCGGGGTGGGGGGCTCTCTGGGGTGAGCTTTGGCCTAAACTGAGTATCAGGTTCCTTCCACCCAGTCTGGATGCCCAAGCAATTATCCCGGGAAGGCTAGGACAAGAGGCAGGACTCTCAGGGGTGACAGAAGTTCCAACCCTGGGCAGGCCCTGAGGCCACATAAAGGATCAGGAAACAGGCTTCAGGGGCCACAGGATGATGAGTCAGGCTGCACAGCAAGGAATCGAGTGCCTGCTCTTGTCGGTGGTCACCCATATCCCAGGTGGGAACCAAGCTGCAAAACAGCAAGACTCTCTCAATGCTACATGGAGAGGAGCGCAGCATCCAATGTCAGTTCATGTGTAGGGCCACCTCAACTCGTTCCTAGCCCCAAAACCTCACCATCAGAAGCTGTCACCCTCCTCTTGGTAGGACCAAGAATCAGCCCTCTCCTCTGCCTTGGGTCACTGCCCTTCCCATAAGCTCAGAAAGAGCCTCCCAGAGGCCACCAGCTGTTCTGAGACCAGCCCCCTGCTCACTGTTTTGCTTTCCCCATCTTATATTTCTTTTACATCTTTTCACAAACTAGATGAAGCTGTGAACACAAAATTGTCATCCGAGCTAGCTGTCTCCCTCTAATAAAATCAGCTCTAATTATCCCTGCAGCAGCAGCCCAGCTGCCAGAAGCCTGCTGCTTTGAGATACTGTCTTCTCACACAGTGATGGGCTCCAGGCAGGTCCACAGAGAGGGTTTAATAAGTACATGTTGCTGTTGCCAGAACATCTTCAGAAAGACTTGGAGGCTGAGTTAGGAGGGTGTCTTGCATTCTGCTGAGTGACAGCTGAGTTTCCCTTGTCCCAACCCCTATAATCCCCCCCAAAGTGTTGGCCAAGGCCAGCACCCTGGGGCATGATCACAAACATAGAGTCCCTAGGAGAGGCCTCCTTTGCCCCAAAGTCTGAGATAGCATGTGGTGTCTCTCACAATTAGTCTGGGGGGAAAAAAAGCAAGAGCACAGACAGAAAACAAGAGGTTCAAAAGCCACCTGAGCAGTGTCACAGGCAGGTAGTCTGTGCACAAGATCCTTTCCTAGCATCCTGTTCCTATACGTTGGGTCAGGTACCCATGGACTCAGAGCAATCAGAGAAGGCTTCCTGGAGGAGGTGGCACTTAAACATCTTTGAAGCCGGTTAGGCAGCGTGAGGACCAGGCATGCTGGTGATAGAGAAGACCCTGAGCAAAAAGATCTGGGGGTTGCGGGTCCTTTCCCCCACATACCTGTTGTTAAAAACTGGATTCATCTCCCCAAAATTCATATGTGAGGCCTTGATCTCCAATATGGCTGTATTTGGTAAGATGGCCTCTAAGAAAGTAATTAATGGGCTCGGCACCTGTGGCTCAATCGGCTAAGGCGCCAGCCACGTGCACCTAAGGTGTCGGGTTCGAGTCCCCAGCCTGGACCCGCCAGACAACAGTGACGGCTGCAACCAAAAAAAGGCTGGGCGTTGTAGTGGGCGCCTGTGGTCCCAGCTACTTGGGAGGCAGAGGTAGGAGACTCGCTTGAGCCCAGGAGTTGGAGGTTGCTATGAGCTGTGATGCCATGGCACACTACCCAGGGGGATAGCTTGAGGCTCCGTCTCAAAAAAAAAAAAAAAAAGAAAAAGAAAGAAAATAATTAATGGAAGTAAGGTCATAAGGGTAGGGCCTTGATCTGACAGAATTAGTGTCTCCATAAAAAAACACCAGAGAGCTCTCTCTCTGTCTCTTTGTCTCGGTCTCCCTATCTCTCTCTCTTCCCCTGCTTCTCCATGAGCACAGAGAATTGTGTGAGTACAAAGATGGCCACTGCCTCTGAACCATGAACCAAGGCCTCACCAGAATCCAACTCTGCCAGATCTTGGCCTTGGACTTCAAGTCTCCAGAACATTGAGAAAATAAACTGTCATTTATTAAGCCCTTCACCTTCAGTGCTTGGTACCAGCAGTCCAAGCTGATCCAGCACCCACATGTGTCCTTGCAGCCTTCTTTGCTGAGACTCCTTTCCCCAATTCCTGCCACCCACCCCTTCCACTAGCCACACCTCCCTCTGGGTCTGGGCACCTGCATCAACCCCCACATGGCCCCTGAGGGCAATAGGAAGCCTGGGGCCTCCACCTGCCCTCAGCAGTAGGCTCCTCTCACCTACAAAGCATGCATAGCATCTAAGTGGATGCCAGAGTCTAAGCCAGCAGTATGTGCAAGATGGAAGTGCTGGCCTCACTGTAGACCCTGGAGCCCAGGAGATGGGATAGGAGTCAGTGAGCTGCTCTTGTCATCACTGTCCTGATCCTGAGAGGGACAGGTGTACCAGGCAGAGGGGCCATGAGACTAAGCATACTAATGCTAAGTATGGTGATCCTGGATGGGACAGCCCCTGGGAGCTGCTGAGCAGCATCCCGACCCCATTTTATCTGATGCTTATGTCAGCCCTGCAAGGGGTGGGGCAACTGTTTTGGTCATGTTAGTGTGTCCATGAAGCATTCCCTGTGCCTAGCCCCAAGGCTGAGGATGCATGGGGTTGACTAGGATGTACTTCCCAAAGAAGAAGCCAGTCATCTTTAGGCAATGACTTGAACTAAGCACATTGTGGTCCCTGCTCCATCATCCCAGGCAGGGAGTTTGGTCCACCCTTACTGTGGCAGAAGACAAATCAAACCACCTGTGTAGGGAAACATTGCCTTCATATGAGGAGGAGTGAAGTTTAGAAAGATATAAGTGTTGAGCTTATAAAAATACCAGCAGCCCAAGCAGAAGAGCAGAGGATCAAGGGCTTAGAGGAAAATCCTTTCTCGCAAATAGATTTGCTTTGTGAAAAAAAAAAAAAAAAAAAATTAAGAGATTTACTGGGTTGTCAATAGCTACGAGGGACACAACATCTATAAATCAAAATCAGGCTTAGAGAAACCAAGGTGCTGTGATCAACATGAGGATAATTCCATGAGGTAAAGTCTACCAAAGGATCACCACGTGCAATTGTTGGTCTCCACCCACTTGCGTGCTCGGCCTCAGCACTTCCCAGCCGAGTGCCCTGGCATGCTGGAGCTCCACTGCTGAGTCACAGGTGTATCAGGACAGCAGGCCTCATCCTGTGGACTCCAGGGTACTGCCTGGAGGTTGTCATTATCTGTGACTGCCAGTGTGAGCACAGCGCAGGGGAGTGCAGTGTACACTTATATAACCCACATTATACCCTGGAGAGGTATACACAATTATCCCATTTTGAAGACATTAAAGCCACATTTAGCAATTCTAAAGTCATGCATTTTAGAGTGGCATAGCCAAGATTTGAAGCAAGGCAATTTAGTTCCAGGGTCTGTGCTTTGAACCACTGAACTACAAAATAATAACTAACATATTCATAAAGTGCTTCCTATGTGCTAAGCACAAAAGCCATATTATCTCATTTAATTCTTACAATAATTCTGTAAAAGGAATTCTTTTCTATATGTTAAAGATGGTAAAATAAGATGAACAGAGGTTGCAGAGCTAGTAGGTGGCAGAGTTCTATCAAATGGTTCAGGCCTTTAAAACCAACTGAAAAATTTATCCCAGACCACTTAATCCAGCAAGGAAAACCAAATAATCAGATCATGCTTTATACAGGAGTCCTCAAACTTTTTAAACAGGGGGCCAGTTCACTGTCCCTCAGACCGTTGAAGGGCCAGATTGCCAGCCCCAGGATGAGTCGGCTGCTAAGCAGGACAAGCAGCAGTGGCAAAAACACCTGGCGGGCCAGATAAATGTCCTCAGCAGGCTGCATGTGGCCCATGGGCTGTAGTTTGAGGACACCTGCTTAAAACAATAACAACAAATTAAGACAGCATGCATTGGTATGAGGTTGGACAAACTGACAGAACTTAACAGAAGTCCAGAAACTGTCCACATCCATGCAGTCACCTGACTTATAACAAAGACAATAGGATATGGAAGGTGGGTGAGGAGGAGGTCATTTTGTCCATTGCTAAGCCCATATGATATACAAAAGGGAAAAAATTGTCTTTACCCCTACCTCACCCCCAGTACAAAAATAAATTCCAGGTGAACTTGAGATCTCAAGGCAAAATATAACACAATAAATCTTTTAGATGAAAACACAAGCAAACATCTTCATGACCTCAGCTTAAGCAAAGATTTCTTACATAAGACACAAAAATATTGACCACAAAAATTTGATACATTGGACCATATTAAAACAATTTCATATCATCAGAAGATACCATTATGAGTACTGGAAATCAGATAGCTGACAATGGACTCTTAACCAAAATATATAAAGAACTCATAAAAACCAATAAGACCAATATCCCACAGAAAAAGAGGCAAAAACTGGCATTTCACTAAAGATGAAATTCAAGAAGCAAGAAACACTAAAAAGTGTTCAACATCTTTAATTAAAACCCCAAAGTGATACACTTAACATGCCCACCAGTATGACTAAAATAAAAGGACAGAAAATATAAAATGTTGGCAAGGGCATAGAGCAGCTAGAACTCTCTTATGGCTGCTGGTGGGAGAGTAAAATGGGGCAGTCACTTCAGAAGCTTGCATGGAAAAGTCTACACAAGTGGAATAAATGCACACCCATGGTGACCCATTGGCATGCACACAAGAGAAATGTACACACTTGTTCCCCAAAAGAACTGTGCTAGAACATTCATAGCCACACTTACTATAATAGTCTGAAGTGTCTGTGGCAAAATGTACAAATAAACCATGATGCAAAGGAGGAAACTACTACCTCACACAGCCATTTGGACAAAGCTCAGACCCCACATGGAGTAGGGGCAGGGGACACCACCTTCTAGCAGGAGTGGGCAAAACTGATCTGTGCCATCTGAGGTCAGGGTAGCATCACCTTGGTTTGAAAGGATTTTCTGGGTACTGGTTACACTCTTCTTATCTGGGCACCAGCTACAAAATTGTGTCTAGTTCAAAACTCACTTAGGGTGTAAATTATGTATAAATACGATCTTGGATTCATTTCCTAGAACTGCCATTACAAAGTTCCAAGAACCAAGTGGCTTCAACAATAGAACATATCATCTCACTATCCTGGAAGCCAGAAGTTGTCAGCAGGGCTTGTTCCTCCTGGGGTCTGTGAGGGAGAATCTGTTCCTGGCCTCACTCCTGGTGGCTGCTGGCACATAGAAGCATCATCCTGAACTCTGCCTTCATCTTCACATGGCTTCTCCCTGTGTGCATGTCTATGTCCAAATTTCCCCCTCTTATAAGAACACTGGTCATATTGGAATAGGAGCCCACTCTCATCTTAATTAATAGCATCTGCAGTGATTCTGTTTATAAATAGTCATATCCTGAGGTATTGGAGGTTAGGACTTTAATATATCTTTCGGCAGGGGGAAACACATTCAGTCCATAACAGTGTGTATGTTTATAATATACCTTATACTCCAATAAAAATTTGTTTAAACTCACCATAAAAGTAGCTGACAAGCTCCATGCTTCACATGTCTCCCTCTCACTGTGGTGTTCCAGGTCCTTGGAAAGGAGACCTAGATGTAGGGGCAGGGGGAGGCACCAGCAGCCCATCCAAGGCAGGCTGTTCTCATGTCCCAAGCACTTGCCTCCAGAGATTGCAATCTCTGTGGCCTTGCCAGGCTCATAAAAAGGCAAAGGCTATTTGATCCAAGCAGGAGGCTGACTTAGCCATGCCTGGGGCTCCCCTCTGCTCCTCCTCCCCCGTGGTACATCTTTCTCATTAGTTCCTAGTAGGATCAAATGTTTGGGTCATTCTGAAAATGTAAATGTTGAAACTCTAACCCCTAATACAGCTATATTTGGAGATGGGGCCCCTAAGTAAATCATTAAGGTTAAATAAAGTTTTGGGAGTTGGGCCTGATTCATTAGAATTAGTATCCTTATAAGAAGAGACATTGGCTGGATGCAATGGCTCATGCCTATAATGCCAGCACTTTGGGAGACTGAGGCAGGAGGATCACTTAAGGCCATGAGTGCAAGACCACCAATGAGACCCTGTCTCTACAAAAATTAAAAAAAGTTAGCTAGGCACACACCTATAGTACTAGCTACTCAGGAGGTTGAGGCAAGAGGATCACTGTAGCCCATGAGAAGCTACAGTGAGCTATGAAGGCACCACAGCACTCCAACCTAGACAACAGAGTGAGACCCATATCTCAATAAATAAAAAATAAACAAGAGACACTAGGGAGTATGCTTGCTCACACACACAGTGAGGAAAGACCTCATGATGACACAGCAAGGAGGAGGCTGTCTGCAGTCCAAAGGGCGAGTTCTCACCAGACACCAATCCTGATGGCTCCTTCATCTCAGATTTCCAGTCTCTAGCACTCTGAGGAATAAATGTTTGTTGTTGAAGTCATCCAGTTTGTGGCATTTTGTTATGGCAGCCTGAGCAGACTAAGATAGCTCATGAAACCCATTAAGAAATGGAAGAGTTGTTGACTCAGCTGCTGTATACTTTCAGGGTATGAAATTGAGATTCATCAGGATTAGAAATTGTCTCCAGAGGTTGGGTAATGCCAGCCCAGTGAAAGGGCCAGACCAGCGCCATTTTGTCATTTGCTGCATAGGCTCTGTTAAACCGCAGGGCCACTCCCTGCGGCCTTCCCCCACACCTGCGTGCACAGCCATTAAGCCACTGATTGAGACACCTTAGGCAGACAGCTGCCATACCACCATAATAGGTAATGAGTTTCAGTCCCTTGATCAGCTCTCATAATAGGTAATAGGTTTCTACTGAAATTCAGGTATTCTCCTTCAACTACCTAATTAGGCTACACCACCTCTAGCCCCGGTTGAGAAATCCCCACCCCTCATCTGTACCAATACAAACCCTCCTTTACTAGTGAAATCACTAACCACCAATCAAAATGTACCCGTACCCAACCCTGCCCTTCTTGCTTTCTGTACCCCATAAAAACTTCCTCCACCCTGGGTTGGAGGCTCTACCTCGGTGTGTATGCCAGGAGAGTCCAGGCTCGGGCGTGGCCTGGGCCTGAAGGCTCGTCCTCGGCTTGCGTGCCAGGAGAGTC
>CAUYQV010121477.1:0-25260 GCA_963574575.1 Galagoides demidoff
AACTTACAAATTTTGGGAGTTACCTAAGTGTTTATGCTAATAGGATACGCTAAACCCATTTCTGACTTTAGGAAACAATGTATTTAAGTAATTTCTGGCTATATATAGACTTGTTTATACCAGTTCCAAAATTTATTATAATAAAATATTACAACAATATTTACTCCCTTTTAGAATACTTGTGTGTATATATATATATATATATAAATTTCAGATTAATATGAGGGTAAAAACATTTAAGTTATATTGTTTCAATTCAAGATAAAGTTCAAGTTGTAGTTGAGCTCTTCACCCAGGGGGCACGCTGAACACTCTCACATTATACACAGTAGGTGAGATGCCCCCCTCACCCTTGTTCACCTGCCCACCTCCCCCCACCTTTCCCATCACCCTTGCTAGACTACACTTGTGTTTTTCTTCCATGTGGAGGTTTAGTTGGTAGTTGTTTATATATTGGTTCTATATTAGTATTGTGTAGATTAGATAATTTCTTCCATCTTTTAACTTGTACAGTGAGAAATTTCTGTTTATTTATTTTTATATATTTGTTTATTTTTAAATTTTTGAGACTCAAATGCCCATCAACTCATGAGTGGATTTTTCCATTCTTGAAATACTTTACTAAGAAGAATGTATTTCAACTCCATCCAGGTAAACACAAAAGATGTAAATTCTCCATTTTTTTTTTTTTTTTTTTTGGCTGAATAGTACTGTGGTATATATATACCACAGTTTGTTAACCCATTCATTCATGGGTTGATGGGTACTTGAGTTGCTTCCATGATTTGGCAATTATGAATTGAGTTGCAGTGAATATACTGGTGCAAGTGTCTTTGTAGTAAAATGATTTTTGTTCTTCTGGGTAGATACCTCGTAATGGGATTGCAGAATCAAGTAGAACGTCGACATTTAGTTCTTTGAGAATCCTCAATACTTCTTTCCATACAGGTTGTATTATTTTGCAGCTCCACCAGTGATGTAAAAGTGTTCTCTTCTCTCCACATCTATACCAGCATCTACAGATTTAGGACTTTGTGATGTGGGCTAATCTCACTGGAAGTTAGGTGATTTCTCCAGGTGGGTGGTTTGATTTGTGTTTCTCTGGTGACTAGTGACAATGAGACAATGAGTCTTGAGTTTGTTGAAAAAAATAGAACTTATTAAACAGGACAATGAATATTTTAAAATGAAAGAATAAAGGCATTATAACTGATTATTACCTTAATTAATGTTACACAATCGAAGCATTATAAACTTTAATAAGCTAGTTGTAGATAGCAGGGACTAGAATCCAGATGTGCTGTACACTGTATAGACTAAATTTTGTTTCATTTATTAATGGGATGATTTTAACCAATGAAAATATATTTTCTTTCATTTGAAAGCCATTCAAATTTATATAATTTAAATTGATTAGTAATTTATGCATAATTTTGTGTTTTATTTTTTAATTATTATAAATATATAATTAATAGAATTTTGAATAGACACTGAAAAGTACATACATTGCTAGAGGAAATAATACTGTTTTGCCTTATGATGTATTTAAGATTGCTTATTTATATGGGTTTATATGTATAAAATGAATATTAGATTCACAAATTCAACAGATTTTTTTTTTAAGAGACAGAGTCTCACTTTGTCACCCTCAGTAGAGTGCTGTGCTGTCACAGCTCATAGCAACCTGCAATTCTTGGACTTAGGCAATTCTCTTGCTTCAGCCTCCAGAGTAACTGGGACTACTGGCACCCACCACAATGCTCAGCTATTTTCTTGTTGCAGTTTGGCCAGGGCTGGGTTTGAACCCACCACCCTTGGTACATGGGGCCGGCGCCCTCCTCACTGAGCCACAGGTGCCGCCTCCAACAGTAGGTTTTTTTAAAAAATACAAAAAGTTTATTTTATAATTAACATCCCCAAAGGTTATTGGCTTTCTGAACATGTTTTCCTTTACGAAAGATAAGTGTGGTATTTCCCTCAAAAGTTTACAAATCAAACACATCTTTAATAATACAATAAATACTTTTGAGAACAGTTCTTTTAATTTATTCCATTTTGGTTATAAAAATGGGCACAGAATGTTTGCCAAAATTCTTTACCCTGCATTTTAACTGATGTTTCAAAAAATTTGAAGGTTATTAGGCAAAATATGCAAAAAGATACAGTCAGCAGTCCATGAAAACTGTATATTGGAACATAAAGGATTGCTATTGCTATGTGTCATCTAAGACACAAGTTATCATCTTATTATAAATGAAAAAAGTGAAGAGGTTAAAGAATTCGCTTCAGATGAGATAGATGGAGGTTGAGTTCAGCTATACATTGAGTTTACAGCATAGAAACGAGACTTCTGCAGCACACAACTTTAGATATGTGCTTTCTCTGGGGAAAATTCATTAGAAGGAGTAAGGTCATCACAGCATTCTATCAAAATAAAACTTCTATGCAATGGGTATTTGACATTTATGAGAAATAAAAACCCATGAATTGATCAGATTATATAATTTGCAGTACTTTGTATGCATTTCATCCTATATTTCTTCAA
This sequence comes from Galagoides demidoff, assembly GCA_963574575.1. Taxonomy (NCBI): domain Eukaryota; kingdom Metazoa; phylum Chordata; class Mammalia; order Primates; family Galagidae; genus Galagoides; species Galagoides demidoff. The sequence goes on from CAUYQV010121477.1 coordinate 2,546, forward strand.
AGAAAAAGAAGTAGTAATAAATTTTCCTGTTCAATGTGAAATCAGATAATAGGTAGCATTTTCTCACAAAAACTCAATTTAGAAGTTTCAAATATTATCTATGAGTGTCATTAATTTAAATATTGCATTAACTCAGAAAAGCACTAGCTTTTCCAAACCTGTTACAGCTCATTGAGTGGTAAATGGGGCAAGAGTAGATCTTAATTAAATTCATATGTGGTGGTTCATTGCTAACTTAGGAACAAACGCTGAGATTCAAGGTTTTCTCTTCATTTCTTAAAAATATTCAACGATTTTCTTTGTTTACCTTATGAAAGTAATTATAATAATTAAAGTCTATAACATAGAGTCCATTTGGAAGTGAAATCCGTAAAGATCTATTATGGATCAGAGAATGTACAAATTCGGAATAGTAGTTCTACCCATTGAAGGACTCATTATGTGACTGCTTTGCCAATCTTTTCTTTTTCTTTTTTTTTTTTTCCTTTAGGCCATGATTATGAAGCAATTTTGCCTACACAGATTTATATTGAAATAATGAGAAAACACTCAAGTTTTAAATAGACTGAAATGTATTTTCTTTTTTGGTTATTTCATGGAACAATATTGCCTTTTAATATTTGATGTGATTAATAAATTGTAAAAGAAAGAAGTACTTATGACATGAAAAATGAATTGCTCATTTTCTTTAGAATCTGAATATAGCTTTCGATTAGTTTTCTGGGTATATTTAAATGACTACCAGAATAACTACCTTGTGTTCAAGTCTGCAATTTATGACAATAATTGAGAAGAATTTTATATTATTTATAGAATAATATATTTATGATAATTGTTCTCTTTATTTCTTCAGAAAAGTTTGACAATATAAAGTCCATCAAGGCAGATAGTATTTCATTTTTTTTCCCTATGCTCAGTGCTTATTGGTATTTAATAAGTGCCTTCTGAGTTAATGCACAAGAAATATTGCCATTCATGTATCTCTCCTTTGTTCAAAATATACTTCCTGGTATTATAGATAAAGCAGTCAAAAAATATGTGGATTCCTACTACCTTCCTTAGACATCTAAATAAATTTCATATAGACACTTACATAATATGCATGATCTATCACTAGAAGATTAATGGTACCATATAAATTAAAGCCGAATAAAGCAACGCATAATGAGAAGAGTTTCATAATAAAGAAGGTGATATTTCATAAAATGTACTAATTAGAATATAAATCCATGAAAGAAAAATTATTTAATAATTGCTATAGTTTGAGAATCTGAGTGTTTTGTTTTTTTTTCTCTCCAACATTCATGTGTTAGGGTCTTAATCCCGAATGCAACAGTTTTAGAAAGTGGAGCCTAAAAGGAAGTGTTTGGAGTGAATCAATACTGCATGAGAAGGTTTGCAGAAATGGGTTCTCTTTCTTCTGCCCTTTGGCCAGGAAGGAAGAATCTTCCTCCCTCTGGAGTGTATGGTACTCAATGCCCATTTTGGAAGTGAAGACCCTTAATAAACAACAAACTTCTGCCTTCTTGTTCTTAAATTTCCTGCAAAAAATAAATATTTCTGCCCTTTATAAGTCATCCACAATTAGGTATTCTGTTATATGGCAGCCCAAAACAAACTGAGGACACAGAGGAGTATTTCATCACAAATGTTTTCTATCTTCCCTTTGGAGGAATCTTTGTAAATTGTATTTCATAAAATTCACATTAGATATATGTCATGAAAGTAATATTATTTATTCTACTTGGTGATAAACAGATACATTCCTTTTCAATTAGCATTGTGAATTAGGGCTGTAATGTTATTAAATGGCCTAATTTAATGATTCATTAAAAATGTGTTCATTAATTATAGGCTCTAGAAATAAATGCAAGTTATCAGGCACTGTACTAAACCAAAGTGAAAGCCAGAAGTGAATGGAATGATGGTTTTACAGTACTGAAAAGAACAACAACAAAAAAAGAAACAAAGGAAACCAATAATTCTTTCCACATTCAACAGACCCACCCTACAAGAAATGCTACAGAGAGTCCTTTACGCACACGTTTGAAACCAAATAAAGAAATAACGAATACTGGTAAAGATTACCACTTAGGTAATTCTAAAAGCCAGTGTTATTACATTTTTGGTTTCTAATGCCCTTGTTTTCTTATGTCTTTTTTTTAAAAGGTACAGAACACAATAAGGATAATTACGTGAAAGTGTACACAATTAATATAGATACAACATGTGACAGTAACAACAAAGGAGGAGGGATGGGAGTGTGGAAGAGCAGAGTCTGTATGGCGAAACAGGTGGAATTCATTCAAAATAGATTGCTACAAATGTAAGAGGTTAATTAAACCCTCCAGAGTAACTGCTAAGAGAAATGATTTAAAAATGAGAAAAGAAATGAGAACGGAATTAAACTGGCACGCTACAAATCTCTGATTCAAAACAAAAGAAGGTATTGAGGGAAGAGGTGAGAAAAAATAAAACTTCTAGTAGCAAAGTGGTGGATGTTTTTACTTATCAGTAGTCATCTTAAATATAAACCGATTGAACCTTCCAATTCAAAAAAAAAAGAAAAAAGAAGCAGAGATCGGCATAATTCATTACAAAACATAATTCCACCATCCTGGACAACATGGGGAAACTGCCAGTACAAAAATTTTAAAAGAATATATAGCTGGGCATGGTGGTACACACCTGTAATCTCAGCTACTAAAGAGTTTCAAGAAGGAGGCTGTCTTGAACCCGGGAGTTCCAGGCTGAAGTGAACTATGATTGTGTCTTCTCATTCCAGCCTGGGCAATAGAGAGGTTCTGTCTCTAAACAAGCAGAAAACATACCTCGACTATGCTGCTTTTAAAAGCTTATCTTAGACACAAAGACAATAATAAGTTTAAAGTGAAAGAAGGATGGAAAACCATTTATAACAACATGTAACTGGTAACCAAATACAGCTTATGAGGCTGTACTAATGTCAGACAAGGTAGGATTATGATTGGGAGAGATTACTTAATGAATATGCTATTTTCTTTTGTGATGGTGAAAATGTATTGGACATTGGTAGAGGTGGTATTTTAGACAACATAGGGTACAGTTTGAAATGGTTACTTTTTTGTTGTGCAAGTTTTACTTCAATACAATTAAAAATAAAACAAACAAAACAAAAAACTTCTCAGAATAGTTGAAAGAGAGGATAGTTCCTCAATCTGATTAAGTACTTATACAAAAACATCTATCATTAATATATCAGTAAAATATGCCCATTCTCACTACTTTCCTTATATTGGTGATCCTACTATGTAAATAAAAACAAGAAAATAGAACTAAAAACTTCAAATGGAAAAGAAAATCTTTTTATTTGCAAATAACATATTATACATGTGCAAAATCCTAAGAAAAATATCAAAAAATTAGAGCTAAAAAGCGAATTTGCAAGTATAAACACAATATTATTTTCATATCTATGTATGCTAGCAATAAAGTATTATAATTTTTAAAATTCCACTTATAATAATCCATAAAAGAAATGTTTATTCAGAGACATGCAATGCCTATATATTGAAAACCAAGAAATATTGCAAATGGTAATTAAGTGCAACATAAATAAACAAAAACATTCACCACATTCATAAATTAAAAACCCAATATTGGACAGATGGCAATTCCATGCAATCAATTAAAGAAAAATTACAATTAAGATGTTAGCAGGCATTTTTGATAAAATTGACATGTGGATTGCAAAATCTATAAGGCACAGTACCTAGAATGGCCAACATTTTTGCATTAACAAAAAGACTGCAGAAACTTTTTATCTCAATTTCAAGTTTTACTATAAAACTGCAGTGATCATCGCAAAATGATTTCATTATAAATATAGAGCTAATAGAAAAATAGAACTCAACAGAAAGCCTACAAATAGACCATGACTTTTACATTCAATTTTTGACAAATTCTCAAAGTAATTCATGTAAGGGTAAAAGATTCATTTAACAAATTATGTTTTAGGAGTAAAGTATGTGGAATTAATAAACCTAGAGCCCAATACCATACATAAAAATTGATTTTAAAAATGATTTAAAAAATCTAAATGTAAGCACTAAAGCTATAAAATATTTATTTATCTAAGACAGAGTCTCAGTCCATTGCCCTGTGGTTGAAGACCATGGTGTCATAATTCTCAGCAAACTTAAATTCTTGGGCTCAAGTAATTCTCTTGCCTCAGCCTCACGAGTAGCTGGAAATACAAGCACCTGCCACAACTCCTGGCTATTTTTTTTTTTTAAGAGATGAGCTCTCACTCTAGTTCAGGCTGGTCTCAAATTCCTGAGGTCAGGAAATCCATCCACCTCAGCCTCCCACAGTGCTAGGATTTCACTGAGCCACCACACCCATCTAAAATTATAAAATAGTTATAATAAAACTGGAAGAAAATCTTGTTGGTGTTAGGTTAAGCAAAGACTTATCAAGACATAAAAAGTACTAAGTGTAAGAAATTAAAACAAAAAAAGTCAGAGTTTTTCAAAAATTCAAACTTTATACTCTGGGGGAGCCTGTGGCTCAGGTGAGTAGGGCGCCAGGCCCATACACTGAGGGTGATGGGTTTGAATCCGGCCCTGCCCAAACTGCAACAAGAAAAATAGCTGGGCGCTATGGTGGGTGCCTATAGTCCCAGCTACTCAGGAGGCTGAGACAAAAGAATGGCCTAAGCCCCGGAGTTGGAGGTTGCTGTGAGCTTTGATGCCACAGCACTTTACTGAAGGTGACAAAGTGAGACTCTGTCGCTAAAAAAAAAAATTATACTCTTTCAAAACAAAAAGATTTTGAAAATTCAAGCTTTATACTAGTAGAAAATACTTGCAAAATACCTGACAAATCTTTCACATGAGAATATGAAATGGAATTTTAGAATTCAATAATAAGAGAGGAAATAATCACACACAAAAATGGCAAAATACGTGAACAGCCTCCTCACAAATGAAGATATATGAAAAATATGAAAATATCATGTGATCATTAAGATTGGGAGTCATCAAGGCAATGCAAAAGAAAACCACAGTGACATTCTAACACATACATACTAAGAGAGTCAAAAGTAGGGATAGCAAAGATGTGAACTAATTGGCATTCGTGTATATTTCCAATGGAATGTGAAATAATAGTGTTTCCATGCTGTTGGAAAACAGTGTGGCAGTGTCTTACAAAGCTAAACCTATGCTTATCATAGAATTTAGCAATCTCAGAGTTGATGCAGGAGAAACTAGGAATCATAAAGTTGCTACAAGAGAAATAAAAACTTGTTTTCCAAGATTTACAAAAAAGAAAAAATACCTATCATAGTATTGTTTTTAATATCTGGAATTTGAGAGAACATCGATGTTCATCTGCTGATGAATTGAAAAGCAGCATCTCCATACTACAATGTGCATAGTGCTCAGTAATTTTACAAAGCAGAATACTAAAGTACACAGAGTTCAAACTACAAGGCTATGGTAGCAAAAACAGCATGATATTGGTACAAAAGCAGAAATCTAGACTAATGGAAAAGAACAGAAGACCCACATATAAAACCATCCCCATGCAGCCAACGAATCTTTAACAAAGCAGACAACAATGTACACCGGGGGAGGGAAAGAAGCCCTATTCAACAGGTGGTGCTGAGGAAGCACATGGCCCCATGCAGAGGAAGGGAACAGGATCCACATCTTGCAACACTCACAAAAATTAATTCAGGGTGGATAAAAGATTTAAATGTAAGACATGAAACTCTTATCATTCCATAAGAAAATGTAGGGAAAACATTCAGATATCCACCTTGACAAAGAATTTATGACTAAGACTCCAATGGCAAGTACAGCAACAACAAAAATAAATAAACGGGACTTGACTAAGAAGCTTTCACAAAGCTACAGAAACAATAAACAGAGCAAACAGACACCCAACAGAATGAGAGAAACATATTCACCCACCAAATACCTGATAAAGAGCTAATATCCAGAATCTGCAAAAGCTTAAACAAATCAGCAAGGAAAAAAATAAACATTTAAAAGTGGGCAAAAAATATGAACAGAGGTTTTCAAAAGAAGGCAAACAATGGCTAATAAAAACGTTGAAAACATACTCAATATCACTAATTATCAGGGAAATGCAAATTAAATTCACAATGAAATATTACCTTGCCCATTTAGAATGGTTTTTATTAAAGAGTCCAAAAATAATAGATGTTGGCATAGATACAGATAGGAAGAAGGGCTTACATGTTGTTGGGGGGACTTCAATTAGTACAATTTGTATGGAAAACAGTAGGAAGATTCCTTAAGAATTAAAAATAGACCAATCATTCAATCCAGCAATTCCACTACTGGGCATTTACCCAAAGGAAAAGAAGTAATTTTACCAAAAAGACAGTCAAATGTTCACAGGACTATGCACAATCGCTAAGATGTGGAATCGACCCAAGTACCCATCAATTCATGAATGGATGAACAAAATGTGGTAATGCCACGGAGTTCTACTCAGCCACAAAAAGGGAGGAATTAAGTCCTTTTGCAACAATTTGGATGTAACTGGAGACCATTATCCTAAATGAAGTATCTGAAGAGTGGAAAAACAAACACCTCATGTCCTCACTATTAAAATGGAACTAGGTGACAAACACACACGTGCACATGGGCAGTCAAACTCGGTGGAGATCAAACGGGAGAGAAGGAAGTAAGGGACTCATGAAAACGTACCTGACAGGTGTGATGAACATTATTGTGGAGATGAGCAACTTACAGCCATGACTCAAGCACAACAGAAGCGATCCATGTGACCAAAACTATTTGTACCCCCTGAATAATTTAAAATAAAATAAATAAACAGTCACTTAGAGGAAAAAAAATTAGGTTGAGTGGCACACAAAATTCTCCATATGTCTAACTTGATGAATATGAAAATCTAGAGAAAGAAAAAAAAAAAAACCAATGATACAGAGCTGATCAGGGATTGCCAGAGCCAGAAGCTTAGAGTAGGTTCAGCTCTGAAAGGTCGAAGGTTCTAAATACCCATAAGGATATTTCTTTTAAGTTGATGAAAATATTTTTCATTGTGGTGATTGCAATGTATTAATAACTGTACACGTGCCAAAATTCTCCTAATTGCACATTGAAAATTATAAAAGGTTAAATGTATATTGTACATCTGAAAAGCTGGGAGAAACTACGACTAGCTGATTCGCTAGAAAATAAATGTACAGGCCATGCCTGTAGCTCAAGGAGGAGGGCACCGGCCTCATATACCTGGGGTGGCAGGTCCAAGCCTGGCCCTGGCCGAAACTGCAAAAAATAAACAAATAAATAAGAAAATAAATACAAAAATGCAAGAAATATATATAATTTAAATTTGCATTCCCTACTCCTCCTGGCACATACTAGGTAATCAGTTAATATTAGCTAAATGATAAATAAAAAGATGGGTATAGGTAGCTCTAATGCCCGTCCATGTAAAATAGATACACTTAATTTACTATCTCTGTGTATTTTTATGAACTTTTCAAAATAAACTTTTATTTTCTACAGGGAAAAATATGTGAAATTTGTTACATAATTTGGTAAGTTAGTTTCTTTAGTTCGTTATTTTATCTTGTCACCTTATGATTATTCTAAATTTATAGCTTACTGATTTGTAAGTAAAAGAGAGAAAAAAATCACTGCAATTTTGGTGGAAATATGTGCTATTTCAGAACAAAAACAGACTTTCCCCCTTATTTCTCCTGCCCTCTTCTGTATGTGTCTTGATTTCTTCAGGACATAGTCTTTTCCCTGACTACTCAGTCAAAAACAAAGATTCAAGGAAACGCATACGTATGTGCAATAAATACACGTGCTAGCTTGGAGAGGGGATATTTCACTTTTGAGAAAGGAACAGGAGAAGCAAAGTGCATGGATACCTCAGGGCAAGAGAAGTGTATAAGGGGCAGACCTTCACACATGGCCTTGGAACAGGTGGAAAGGACTCTGAGGCTGAGCTGCCATTGAGCATGCTTACACTTTGATCTGAATGTGCATCCCTAACATGCATATTTGAAATCCTAAAGCCTAAGGGATTGGTATTCGGAAGCAGACTTTTAAGAAGTTATTGGTTGTGATTAATGGGGCCTTCATGAATGGAAATAGCACCTTCACAAAAGATGTCAGAGAAACCCTTTCCTCCATCCACCAAGTGAAGACACAGTAGGAAGGTGCCGTCTGGGAAGAAGCAGACACTCGCCAGGCACTGAGTCTGTTAGGACTTGATCTTGGACTGGCAACCCTCCAAAATTATGAGAAATAAATCTCTTTTGTATAAACCACCCCGTTTGTGGTAGTTACAAGGGTGTGAACAGACACGTGCCTTGCTTTTACCTGTGGGCAGCCTGACCTTTAACAGCACAAGACTTTTATAAGCATACTCCCTTCCTCGATCCTAACACATGAAAAACAGGAGCTTAGGATACCCTGGGCAGGGTGGCAACCCGAAGAGAAAACCTGCCCTGTGGCTGGGGAAGGATTCAACAGAGTTCCAAGAGGAATTTCTCCTGAACATGGGCAGTGCAGGCCCTCTTCAAGTGCTGTTCTTCTTAGAGGAAAGGAGGAGAGCCTCTCCAGTTTAATCAGATCCACTTAATGCAGTTCCCCAGAAAGAATGAGACTCCTGCTCACACAGACAAGATGAAATAGCCTGCTTGACATCCAGATGTCTCATTACAATGAGTCAACACCAGTCAGCTTGCGACTTCATCACGAGGGGGAAAAAAATCATTTCCCCATTAGATCCATATGCTGCTCAGAAGTTTCTCAGCTAAGATTATTTTTTTAACATTTCGGTCTGTTCAGTAGTAATTTGGCAGGGTTAGCAACCTCTGCTAACTAAGTCTTTGCTCAAAAAGAGCGATTCATCTTTGTTGGTTTGTGCATGATTTTGGTCTGCTTGCCGCGGCTGTCTCTCTGCTTTCCACACGTATGCCTCAGTGAATTCAGCTATGTTTTGGTGCTTCCTGATAGTATTTCTTTTGCCTTCATTTAAAATGAAAAACACCAGCTGTTCAGATGTCTTGTTTTACATCTGTCTCCTCTGCCTGCTCTGCTTTCTAAGTGCACAATTCTGCCGGCATCATTACTATTCTTCCCATCACTCTGGGTCACAATTTTAGCATTACTTTGACTTTTATCACTGCTTTATCTCTCATTGATCAGCTTGCTCATCTACTTTGCCCCATGAATGACTCTCAGCTTCATCTTTTCTATTTGGCCTCCCACACACGTTCCTACAATCTCTCTTTCCTTTGCACTTATCAGGCAGATTTTTTAATATTGTTTCCAGGTTAGAACTCTCCAAATATTGCTTTCAGCATTTTATTCCCTTGGTCAAAACTTTTGTTATTTCCACATTGATATTGAGTCCAAAGGGCTCAGTTTGCTACCTAAGTCCTCCTATTATCTCAAATTCTCTCACGGGCCCTCACTTCCAGCTCTCAATACACACACCTGCTTGTATTTCCAAAGACAATATAGTCCGTTCTTTGACATCTTATCCAAGAGAGATGTGTCATCTTGCCATATGCCTAATTAAGCCACACGGTTTTGTTTTCACAGAGATATACAGCTGATTCTCATTATTTGTAGTAGTTGTGTTCTGTAAAGTGCTATGAATACTGAGTATTGAGTACTGAACTTTTGGTCCTAGGAGAAATTATATATGTATATCTGCACATCTATCTATCAATATCTATCTATCTATCATCTATGTCTCTATCTGTGTCTATACATATATACATATCATACAGCACATACAAATTCTAAAAATAACTCTTCCTCGTAGATTCTATTTTCTTTATTTTAAAAAAGAAACATTAAGATGAAATGTGGGGGGACTTGTCTGAGACCACCTCACTACATGTGCTGGATGTGAGAATCTCCTCCAACTGGCCCCAGAGCTAGAGATTCTTGTAGTACACTGCATGATCCCCACAGGTGTCCTCAAACTGTGGCCTGCCAAGGACATTTATCTGGCCCGCTGGGTGTTTTTGCCACTGATTCCTGTCCTGCTTAGCAGCTGACTTGTCCTGGGACCCATAGTCCAGCCCTCCAACGGTCTGAGCAACAGTGAACTGGCCCCTATTTAAAAAGTTTGAGGACCCCTGCCCTACCATCTCTATACTGTGGTTATCTCTGTGTGAGATCTGAGACAAGAAGCCAGATATCACTTAGTTTGACTTCAACTGCTCATATGCTCTGTGCTCAAACTTTTTGCTGCTTTGTGCATATCTGCAAATTAGTCATTTACATTTCGAGTATTTATATGTGAATTACAAATAAATTTCATAGAGTTAAATTCATTAATAATAAAGATCCACTGTATATACCTCATCTGTGAGCTCCTAGTTTAATATCTGTATCAGCAGTATAATAAAATACACATTTCATTAATTACACTGAACTTCTCTTTTTTTTTTTGAGACAGAGGCTCAAGCTGTCACTGTGGGTAGAGTGCTATAGCATCACAGCTTACAGTAACCTCCAACTCCTGGTCTCAAGCGAGTCTCCTGCCTTAGCCTCCCAAGTAGCTGAGACCACAGGTGCCTGCCACAACACGTGGCTATTTTTTGGTTGCAGCCGTCATTGTTGTTTGGCAGGTCCTGGCTGGATTTGAACCCACCACCTTAGGTGTATGTGGCTGGTGCCTTAGCCACTTGAGCCACAGGCGCCGAGCCAACCTGAACTTTATATAGCAATTTAAGTTAAGAATGATGTAAGAGTGTGTGTAGGTGAAGATACAATAGACATTTATTTTACAGTATCTACATTGCCAGCTAGTTTGTTGTTATAAGTTTTTATATAATGTTCTTTGGCCTGACATGGAAATATTAATGTATTTATTTTTAGTCTTGAGACTTAAGATTTAGGGTGATTTAGAGTCTTGTTTTATTTTTCTTTTTTACATAACACCTTTTAAAAGTGTATATTACATTTGTGTTTGTAATGATCATGATTTCTGATACTTATTAAATATCTATACAATAGGCATTATGCTCCATACTTCATATACGTTAACTTTTAACACTTACATTAATATGCTTTATAGTCTCTCATTTCCTACATGTCAAACAATTGGAAGGGACGCAGCAGGCTTTCTAGTCTAGTTTTTCTGATTGTAGAATTATGCTCATAACCCTTTTATACAAAGATAAGTCCACATTCTCAGCCTATAATCTACACACAATTTAAGAATATATTGTGAACAAATAATTTCTTTTCAGATAAAGAAGATATTCTAAATATTTTGATAATTAGTTGATATCGGCTGAATAAAACAAGACCGAAAGTCTCAGAAAGGGCCTGTGGTTGTAACTTTCACATATAGAGAGCTGAAATAAGTGTTCTTGTTTCAAAAACAAGAAAAAAGAAACACAAACTTTCCATGGAATCGTCAAAGTACTGCCGTCACTAGACAAAAAATGAACTTCAAGTATTGGGGAATACTGGCTCCTAAAGGAGAAAGAGGGGCTTTTCTTCAGGATAAGAAAGGTTTACAGGAAAAGAATGGGGTGAGAATCCTAAAACAACACCTTCTCTGTGGTGCCTGATGAGGGAATAACAGGCACTGTAAGCCCAGACTCACCTTCATCTTCTTCCATGGGGAACATAGTTTATTTGTAGAAAGAGCGCCAAAATAAATAAACAAATAACATGGTAGCCTGAGGGCGTAGGTAGATACCCACAGGAGTTAGAGAGCAAGATAGTAGCCTGCAGATTTGTCTTAATCTGTCTCTGTTATCTACTCAGTGAAGTCATAGCCTTTGCGGTGGTAATGGCAACAAAATTATAACCTGAAGGTACTGGAGGGACTGGAAACCCACTGCAGCCAGAGGGAAAGGTAGAGCAGATGAAAGAAGGAAAGGAAGAAAGAAAAAAGGAAAGAATGAGAGGAAGGAAGGAAGAAGGGGAGAGAGAGAGTGAGTGGATGAGTTCTCTATAGTTATAGAAAGGGCAAATATACCTGGTAGGCCCAGGGCTACTTTGGAAGAATGATAGAGGCACTTGTGAAGAGCAAACTCTAAGACCCAGGTCCACAAACTCTACTTAAGATTGAGGCTTACTCCAAACAGCAGACAGTCATCTCTTTACCTCACACCTAACAATATACGGACAAGTGTCATGTAAAAGTAAAATCATAATATATTTGGGAAGGTTTCAAGTGACATTGGCCTTTCTGGTAAGAACCATAAAAGGAAGACCTAGAATTACATGGGAAGGCCTAGAGGCAATCAGAAAAAAAATTCCAGACCCATTCCAATTTTTGACTAAACATAAAGTCCACATCGAAGGTCACAGGAAGGAATGGCATACTTAGCTCTATGCAGAAAAGTTGTACTTATATTAATTTTTCTCTTTCTATAGAACATTTCTAGCTTTCAGCCAAAGCTTATAGGCAAGAAAGTCCAAAAGAAAAAAAAGTTATTTTTCTCTTCAGATTTAATTTTTTTATACATGGAAAACTAGGAATATCACAATCAAAAAAGACAAAGATATAAAATTCAGGTTGAAATATGACATAGATATTGCACTGTCTGGCAGAAAATTTAAAAGACGTAGAATTAATATGTAAAAGTTACGCAAGAGAAAGGACACATAAGATTAGATATTTACTTTGAGTACAGAGAAGGAAACTGTTGGAAGACATCAAGCAAATATGTGAGAAATCAAAACCACTGTAACAGAGGTCAAAAATACATATTATGAACTTATCGGTAGACTCAATACACCCAATAAAAAATACCTAGAGCTTGGAAATAGGTTAGCAGAAATCTTTCAAATTAAAGTTTAAAGAGAGAAAAAAGTGTGGAGCTAACCAAATTTACTATTTGAAAGTGCTGAAAAGGCTGCACAAAAACTTGGAGGAAAAGAACTTGAGCTTTTGGCCAAGAACTAATGGTTCTTGCATCAAGACAATGCCCCAGCTCACAAGTCACAGGGGGAGGGAGTTTTTAGCCAGTAAAAAAAATAACCATATTGGTGGGCAGGCCAGTGGCTCAAAGGAGTAAGGTGCTGGCCCCATATGCTGGATGTGGTGGATTCAAACCCAGCCCCAGCCAAAAACTGCAAAAATAAATAAATAATAATAATAATAAAATTAAAATAAAATAACCATATTGGTGGCTGGACCCCTGTAGCTCAGAGTCTAGGACACCAGTCACATCCACTAGAGCTGGCAAGTTTGAACCCAGCCTGGGCCTGCCAAATAACAATGACAAATACAATAAAAAAATAGCGGGGGGCTGTGGTGGGCACCTATAGTACTCCTCCATACTTGGGAGGCTGAGACAAGTACTTAAGCCCAAGAGTTTGAGGTTGCTGTGAGCTGTGATGCCACGGCACTCTATCAAGGGCGACAAAGTGAGTCTCAAAAAGGAAAAAAAAAAAACCAACATATTGGAACACCTTTCTTACTCACCTGATCTGACCCCCAATGAATTTTTCCTTTATCCAAGATAAAGAAAATATTGAAAGGAAGACATTTTGATGACATTTAGGACCTCAAGGACATTACAATGACTGCTCTGATGGCCATTCCAGAAAAAGAGGTTCAAAATTGCGTTGAAGTGTGTGCTCAGTGCTGGCGGCGGTGCACAGCTTCCCAAGGAGAGTACTTCAAATGTGATAGCAGTGATGTCCAGCGATGAGGTGTGTAGCACTTTTTCTAGGAGAATTTGCATTCTTGATTGTCATACTTCATGTTTATAAATAACCCTGAAGCCAAAAAAAAAAAAAGAAATTTAGTAGAAATTTTAAAAAAATATTTTAAACTGAATGAAAAAGAAAATATAACATGTTTAAATATGTAGACTATAGCGGAAGTAGTGCTTAAATGGAAATTCACAATGAATGTTTATATCAGAAAAGATATAAAGCTGCTAATTCAAGCTTGTATTCGGAGAAACCAACCAAAATATAAATAAAATTAAGATAATACACACTCAAAAAGAAGAAATGAGGATATTGCAAACTGAAGAATGGTAACAATCAATGACGCCAAAGCTAGTTCTTTGGAAACATGAATAAAATTGAAAAACTTCTAACCAAAGTGACCATGGCAGGACTGTGGTGATTTTAAGATAAATCTCAGATGTTTGGCATTTTTTTTTCCAGGGAAATATGGCTTAACTGCTTTCCATTGAATGTGGACTGGATTTAGTGACTTTCTTTTAGTAATTTAATATGGATTGTAAAATAGTAAGATTATAGTAAAGGGGGCTGGAGGAAACAACCTGAAACAAGATACAAAGATGAACATCATCACTGATAAGTCACGTTGGTATTATGACCCTCTGATATGATAGAACGAGAAGAACACATCTTCTAACTGAATTTGAGGGAATTTGCAAAATAACTGTAGTCTAACCCTCTATGCAAGTGTCAAGGTCATGAAGACTGAGAAAGTGTCACAGATTGAGGCAAAGAAGATATGATGACGAAATGCAACTTGGCATTCTGGATGCATCTGTCTCAGTCTGCTTTATGCTCCATAACAGAAAACCAAAGACGAGGTGATTTATAACAAATAGTATTTTATTTCTTACAGTTCTGGAGAATGGAAAGCCCAAGACTGTAAGGCAAGAGGTCACGAGAGAGCTAGAAAGCAAGAGACTGAATTTGTAGTCTAGAACAACTTTATGATAGAGATTAATACATTGTAGTCCAAAGCCACTTTATAATAGAGATTAACACATTCAGGAAGGTGGAACATCATGATCTAACCCCCCTCTATGAAGCTCCACCTTCCAGCACTGTCGCTTTGGGGATTAAGTTTCCAACACATGCTTCAAAAGACAGGCTGAATCCTTGTTAGGGGCTAGTGAAGCTGGCAACATTAATTTGAACCCAATGGCTACTTGCCACTCAATAAATTTTAGGCTCCTTAATAACTATGTTAAATCTATTCTGCCCATGTGTTACAAATTGAATAACAAAAGTGAGATGACATCACATTTATTTTTCAGTGTGTTTTGCTTTAAACCAAATGTTTAGACCGACTGTTTGTAAAAATATTTATTTCACAGTATTAATGGTCCTTATACAATGTACCTGGTCATTCAAGAACTCTGATGGAGATGAAAAAGGTGATTGATATTATTGTAATGCCTACTACACAGTGCATGCTCTGTAGCTCATGGATCAAGAAGTAATTTAACTCTTACTATTTAAAAAGTAAATTTTGTAAGTTCATAGCTAACTTTTATGATTTCTCTAACAAATCTGAACAAAGTAAGTTGAAAATCTTCTGGGTATAATTTACCACTTTAATTGTCAATAAATATATCCTTGATTAACAGGAAGAGGTAACAACATCAATATTAATAGTGGTTTGGAAGAAGTAGATTCCAGCTGTCATGGATGACTGAGAGTTTCAAGACTTCAACAGAGAAAATAACTGCAGATGTGATGGAAAAGGAAGAGAAGAAAAATCAGAAGTAGAGCATAAAGTTGTGCCCAAATTGCTGTAAATTTATAATTAAACTGAAAAATGTTCCTTCTTACAGATAGGCCAAAAAAGTGGTTTCTTGTAATGGATTCTACATTAGATGAAGATGCTGTAAATATCACTGAAATAATAATAAAATATTGAGAATATTACAGAAACTCAGTTGGTAAGGCAGGTGCAGAATTTGAGTGAATTAGCTTCAGTCTTCAAAAAAGTTCCACCATGTATAAAGTGCTATCAAACTGCATCTTTTTTTAAAAGGAAAAGTAAATCGATATGGAGAACTTGATCATCATATTATTTTAAGAAATTGCCACAGCTACCTCAGTCTTTAGCAACCACCAAGCTGATCAATCAGCAGACATCAACACTGAGACAAACCCCTCCACTAACAAAAACTACAACTCACTGAAGGCTCAAAAATGATTGGCATTTTTAGCACTAAATTATTTTTAATCGATATGTATATATATTAATACTACATATTAATATGTATATATTTTTTATTGTTGGGGATTCATTGAGGGTACAAAGAAGCAGGTTACATTTATTGCATTTGTTAGGTAAAGTCCCTCTTATAATTGTGTCCCACCCCCCAAAGGTGTGTCACACATCATCACCCTCCACCCCCTCCCTCATTCCTTCGATCTGCTCTTCCTGTACTAGGTCCTCAACTATCCTCATAAGAATTGAGTACATAGGATTCTTGCTTCTCCATTCTTGTGATGCTTCACTAAGAAGAATGTGTTCCACTTCCATCCAGGTTAATATGAAGGATGTAAAGCCTCCATCTTTTTTGAAGGCTAAATATAATTTTTATATACACCAAGAATCTAAAAATTAATGTAATTTACTTTACTGTGATATTCAATTTATTACAATTGTCTAGAACTAAACCCACAATATATCCAGGGTATGCTTATAATGAGATTGGCTGGTTGCTCACATGTCATTGGATAAAATTGGGGAAGAAAAGGGTGAACACAGAAACTTGAATTTCTTATTTAGGTGTCACATAAATGACATGAAAGCTCTTAAGTGTGCTCTGAAGAAGACTATTATTTCCTAAAGTCACTGGGTTGAGATTACTGAACATTAAACCCCGAATCTCATTCTGTGACTGGCAGAATTATAATACAAATTGAACTCCCAGCTGTGTATGGCACATACTGTTAGCATGAAGGCATTTATTGAGAAGAAATTGGATCTTAAATACTGAGGATTAATGGAAAAACCAAGATGAAGCCTCTATATTCTAATGAGTCTTCTTTGTAGTGAAAAAGACCTCCCCATGCTTAGGGGGAGTGATCACTTCTCCACTCTCCCCACATGTCCACAAAGCAAAAAAATCAAACCAAAGAGGATTTATTTTTCTTGAGCGTTAAAAACTAATGAAATTTGCCATCTGGATTTTGGACTTGCCTAGAGTCCATTACCCTTTTTCCTCATTCCTATTTCTCCCCATTGGGATGGGAATATCTATCATTTGCATGTCCCACTATTATGTTTTGGAAGAACATAACTTGTCTAATTTTACGGGAAACAGAAAAATTTTGCCTCAAATTTTATTGCACCTCAAATCTCACCCCTTTCTGATTTAGATAAGAGGTTAAGATATCAGACTTCAGAATTTAAGTTTGTTGCTGGAATGAATGAAAAGTTTTAGGGCTACTGGGATGAAGCAAATATATTTTGCATGTAAACAGGACATGAATTTTGGGAGGCCATTGTAAACAAGTTTTATATAATGAATTGTATCTTCCCCAAATATGTTGAGCCCTAACCACCGGTATGTCTGCATTTGGAGACAGAATCTCTGCAGAGACAATTAAAGGTCATTGAGGTCATAATGTGGGCTCTTAATCCAATGGTCTTTGTGTACTAATGAAATAAACACCAGAAAGCTCATACCTAGAAGCTAGAAACAAGCTAGGTTTGCTTGTTTTACTTGATATATGAATGAACCATTTCTGTTACAATTTCAATTATGTTCAATCACATGCAATTTCATATGCGTCTGCATGTTTTTTATTTCACTAATTGATGTATTACAAATATGCATAATATTTTCAATAATAAGTGACCTCTGGATAATCTTAAATCTAAGTAACTAAAATTATTGTAATTAGGTATTTAAATTCAACTATGATTTAGACTTAGATTCATTTATTCACCATGTTCAACACTGTCTCCCTATTTATATTTTTCCTATTAATATACTTTATTAATATATTTTCCCTATTTTAT
Organism: Galagoides demidoff; assembly: GCA_963574575.1. Lineage (NCBI taxonomy): Eukaryota > Metazoa > Chordata > Mammalia > Primates > Galagidae > Galagoides > Galagoides demidoff. The sequence continues at coordinate 20,282 of CAUYQV010121477.1, forward strand.
ATTTCTCCCTATTAACATGGTTTCATGTGACAGAAATCCTTTTTTAACAACATTCAACATGTAATATTTTGGAAAATATTTTAAAATACATAGTGATTTTGACCTGTACTTCAGACTGCACCTTAAGTTACACACATGTGGAAACTGGAAACACTGATAATAAATGAAAACTTTACATCTAAAATTTCACAACTAAAACCTGTATTTTACATACTTAAATATTTTTAATATCTTATACTTTTCTGTATAATTCTTCAAACAAAATTAATGAAACATTTGTTTCCCAATATTTTCCTTCATTATGAGATGATAAATAAAATTAGCAGTATTTTTGTACACTCAATATTAAATCTGAGTTGTATTTTATTATTTCTCAAGGTATACCTAAAACGAATGTAATATTACTCACACAAGCAATTCCTTTCATCATAAATTTCAACCATTGGGCTTGGAATTTGATTTATGTTTTCACTCATAAATATGTCTGGTATTACTCATATGGAGTGTACATCAAACTTAATTTATTGAACATATTGGTGAGTTGAATCACTCTAGTATTTGTATCACGTAGGGAATGCTGCAGAAGTAAAGATTAGATAAGACATAAGCATTCATTAACTTTATCAATACCTGTTTAGAGAACTTCATATGCATTTGGCTGGGTTTTTTTTTTTTATAACAGATACATAGAAGTTTAAAAAAGTAAAGTTCCTGCTATAGTGAACCCTATCTTCAGTAATTAAATATTGATGAGGTTTATATGCACAAGCCTTATTAGGTTATATACTATGTGATATAGAGGCATAATAGATTTATAGCATAGATAGGAAAAATTAATCTCCAGCTACTTAACTAAATGTAACATGAAAATAAAATTTAGAAAAGAAAATTAGAAAGAAAATCTTAACCATCAATAAAATTGATATAAGTATCCCGTAATATGTGATACAATTATACCATTATACAATGGTATAATTTCAACATTTCCTCCAAAACTCATGTTGAAATTTGATTGTCACTATAACTTTAAGCATCAAGGGGTAGGACCTTTGGGTGATTTGGTCATGATGGCTTTGCCCTGTTAGTGGATTAAAGCCATTATTGCAGGAAGTGCATTAATTATTTTGTGAGTGGATTCCTGATCAAAAGATGAGTTTGGCACAATTTCCTGTCTGTGTCTAGCATACTTGCTTGGCCTTCTGCCCTTCAGCCTTGGATAATACATCACCATGGCCTTGCCAGATGCTGTTGTCATGCTGTTGAATTTCCATCCTCCAGAACTGTGAACAAAATAAATTTCTATTCTTTGTAAATTACCAAATCTGTGATATTCTGTTTCAGCAATAGGAAATGAATTAAACAACAACTTAAACAAAATATTTCCAGATAATATAATGAAGCAGTGTTTTTTAAATATGCTTATATTTAATGTTTTTTAATTTTTTTAAATTTATTTTATGTATTATTATTATTTTTTGAGACAGAGTTTCATTATGTACAGTGCAAAGGTGTCACAGCTCACAGCAACCTCAAGCTCTTGGGCTTAAGCGATTCTCGATTCTCTTGCCTTAGCTTCCCAAGTAGCTGGGACTACAGGCTTCTGCCACATTGACCAGCTACTTTTGTTGTTGTTGTTGTCATTGTTATTTTTAGCAGGCCCAAGCTCAGTTCAAACTAACCAGCCTCAGTGTATATGGCCGGTGCCCTAACCACTGAGAAGGTGATGGGCACTAATCTTGTATTTAATGTTTAATAGAGAATCATTAAGGTCCTTTTTTCCTCTATTCTTTTTAATCATCAATATCATCATTTTGTATCATTATCAATATCACCATGATCTTCATCTTCTTAAGTTTTAGCTTTTTCCCCCCTCATCTAATATTTATTGAGTATTTATTGTGTTGTTAAGGTACTAGAGGCTATTTTTTGACTTGTCTACATTTCTTGGGTCAACACCCTTCCATCTTTAAAGGAACCAAAGGTCTGTATTTCCTATGCTGCGTCACCCTGACCCTGACTATTTAAATGTCTCCCTTCCAGATTTAAAGACTCCTATGACTATGATGAAATTACTCAGATAATCCAGGATACCCTTATTTTAAAAACACTTGATTAGCAATCTTAATTTTATCTGAAATCTTGATTCTCCAGACCATATAATAAATTTACAGATTCTAGAGATTATCATTTGGACTTCTGGGGACATTTACTCTGCCTAGTACACATATTAATTATAATTTTACATAATCTGCCCCTGGGCATCTTTCCTATTTAATTTTTTTTACCAACCTGTTCTTAATTCAATGTGATCTAAACCATAGTGGACTTCTTTTTCCTTGAAAATGTGAATTTCTTTAAAATTTCAAGGCCTGTATGTTTTTATTCTTTCTTAAATAGCATTTTTCAAGATACATGCTTTACCTTGCTTTCACCTGAATTCATTTGTTCAAATGTTCTTATTGTAAAAAAGAAAAAGTTCTTCACTAACCAATCTACCTAATACAATATCCTCTGTCACTATAATTTTACCCTGTTTTTAAAATAAAATATATGTAACTTTTTTATTAATCATTGTCTCTCATAAAAATTTAAGCACTATGATTTGTTAACTCTAGTTGTTAACAGGTAAAGTGTACTACCTAATTGGTAAAACATTTTTTCTAGGTATGTCTGTGAGTGTGTTTGGAATTTGAATCAGAACACTGAGTAAAGAACATTTGCCCTCAATGTGAACAAGTGCTATCCAATCAGCTGAGGGCCAAGAAAGAACAAAAAGGCAAAGGTATGGTGAATTTGTTATTTCCCTCCAGGAGCTGGGACAAGCATCTTCTTCTAACCTGGGACGTCAGAGCACCATTTTCTCTGGCCTTTGTATTCTAGTACTTTATTGGTGGATTCAGAACTTGCACTGGAGAACTTCATGTTCTTTGTCCTCCAACTCAAGTTGGTTTGCCTGGTTCTGAGGCTTTCTGCCTTGGACTAGAGCATGCTATCATCATCCCTGCATCTTCACATCACAGGTGGCCTTCTCTGCCTCAATAATCCTACAATCTAATTTCCCTAACAAATTCCCTCATTATCTATCTATCTATCTATCATCTATCAACTGTGTCTCTCTCCCCCGTTAGTTCTTCTCTTTGGAGACAACTGACCAATACAAATACTATGAGAACTGAAACCTAACATGTTTTGAGTTCACCACAGAGTTATTAGCATCTAGAAAAGTAGGTACTCAAATATTTGTCACCTAAGTGAATGAAATAGAAAAGCATGATTGCTGTGTTAGTCATATTTGACATCTCATTTAATCCTCACAGTTTTCTAATGAGGTAACCTATCTTTCACAGCCTAGGAAAGAATCTTTCATAGAAATTAATTTATCTGAAACTATACAATTGGGATAGTCCTATGAAAGTATCCTGGTATCCTACAAAAGTGGGATACCAGATCATATGTATTTGACACTGTATTCCACAGCCTTCCATAGCAAAGTCTAAACTTTCCACTATACTGTGCTGCTTTACACAGAAGAATAATTCTAACCTATGCTTTAAAAACAATTACTATCTTACTGGAAATGTAAGATATTTACTTTACAGGGCATATACGAAGGTATAGAAAAATTGGAGTGTGGAAGAAATACTGCAACACCTGCTACATAGTTCGGTCTTTTAAAAATCCATGGATTATTGAAAATAAAGTTCTTTCAGATTTCAGACAAATGAAACAAGGACTGAAAACTGAAGTAATCTGAGGCATCTTTGCAGAAGAGGTGGATTTGAGTAGTATTGATACCAGATTTTTCACTTTAGGTTTCCAGGCTCTTGGTCTCAATGATTTGATGAATGAATCGCTGGACCACAGGATGGACAGTAAGTTACATTTTATTTACAGAGGTATTATTACAGCTCTTACAAAGAGCCAACCTTGCAGAGCAGGATAAGATAAGTTTTAAAGTGTCAGAGCTCTTACAAAGAGCCAAACCTCCTTGCAGGGTAGGATGCAAGTGTTACAGCTCTTACAAAGAGCCAAACCTCCTTGCAGAGCAGGGTATAAGTGTTACAGCTCTTACAAAGAACCAAACTTCCTAGTAGAGCAGGATACAACTGTTACAGCTCTTACAAAGAGCCAAGTTTCCTTACAGAGCAAGATATAAGTGTTACAGCTCTCCCTCTTCTCCCTCAGAGGTCTGCAACAGTCTGCTGAAGTCTTGCTCTTCTGCTCTATCTTTCTTGACAATCTGCTATGATCTGCCCCTAGGCTCTCTGCTCAGGGATTTATATAGGGGCAGTTGTCCAATGAGCTGAGAGCTTAGCTGATTGGTCTATAAAATAGACCAGTCAGGAGCAGGATTGAAAAGGACCAATCAGGGATGCACTGGAGGAATCGCCAGTGTTTTCCCCTGATCTCCGGTCTTTATGTTACTGGAGCCTCCAGTCGGAGAGGAAAGCTCCCCCTTTGGCTCTAGCCTGCCAGTTTCTGTGCCAGCTGCTGCCAAGGCAGAGTCGGCAGGTCTTCCAGCACCACTCTATTGGAGCCTTTGGTGGGGGAGGGAAGCTCCCCCACTTGCTCCAGCCTGCCGGTTCCTTTGCAGGCTAATGCCGCCAAGATAGAGGTGGCAGGTACCCCAAACCCCCATCCACTGAGCTGGCTGGGACACCACTTTTCTGGTATCAGTATGAGAAAGAAAAATTTATTTTCCTTTTACCCTGTATTTATTTCAGGGATTCTGAATGTGGATGAATTTGCCTTTGTCAAATAGAAATAGAATAGAAAGACTTTAGTTATGACACATTTAGGATATTTTATAGTATAATGGTTTGCCACTCTGGCAGGATATTATAATCATTTGGGAATTCTTATAAATGCTTCCCTGTGGGTAGTATTCCCTCTGTCTTCCCAAAGACAGAGATTTAACTGGCATTAAAATCTTTAAGAGTTCTCCAGATGATTCTAGTGTTCGGTGTACATTGAGAACC
>CAUYQV010121480.1:0-34165 GCA_963574575.1 Galagoides demidoff
GGCAACCAACGTAGGTGTTCTAGGCCTGTTATTAAACTCTTAAATTATTAAACTCTTAATTATGCACATGTGCCAGAAACAATAGGCCAAGAGTGTGATTCCTCAGGTTCCTGGACAGTGCACTCAAGTGCCAGAAGGGTCAGCACTAGGTGACTTAGACACTATAGCGGTGAGCACAGGCACGGGCTATGGTGAGTGGGGCAGGGAGTTGTAGAGCACCAGATGGTGGGTGTGGGTATTAGTGTCAGGCCAACTGAATTTTTTGTCAGGCCTCTTGAGGTTGGGGAATTTTCTGTCAGGTCTCTTGAGGCCTCCTGGGGCTACAGATGTAGTGGAACAATCCCCAGGTGCTTGGGGATTTGCTCAGACACTGGGGGGCTGGCACCCAGAGAGTTAGTCTTGTCTTCTGATTGCCCAACTTTGCCTATGGTCCTAGGCTATGGTAGACGACGAGGGTGATCTCAGGCCCTTGGACTTCATGCTCAGGCGCCAGTGGCTGGCAGACTGGTTCTTTTGTTTCCTAATGGCATACTTTCATATCCAGGCAGTGTGAGTATCTTAATTTGAAAGGGTTTTTTTGCTAATTTCCCCAAACTAGTTTTATCTTTAGTGAATGTTCTCCTTATTTTTAGTTTGGATGCTGGGTTTCACATTTCTTACTGTTTACATGTGCTTTGGTTTTTGTGTTGAAACTGATTTTGCTAGAGAAGATTTAGTTTGGATTTTCTTGTTTTCTTTTTTTCCTGTCCACATTTACTAGTTCTGTGATTTTGTCATTTTGTCCACAAACTCACCTTCCCTGATCACCACTGCAGAACACTGAAATAGAACTAAATTTTATAAGAGTCTTGGGACATACCATTTCTTGGAGATAAGGGGATGGTTGGAACATCCCCTACCCAAGAATCTAGCCTCAGTCAATGAAACTGTCTTACTTGTAACCTTGTGGGAAGAACTGTATTTCCTGGTAAGCTGCAAGAGTGGAATGAACTACCATGGATTCATTTCCTCCCTAGAGTACATCAGGCTTATGAGTTATTAGACTAAATTGAATTTTGGTTCAAGTCTTTGTGTAGGAATTTATTATTCACATTTTCAGCCTCACTTGGTTTTATTTATTTTTCTTATAATTTATATGTAATCTCTAAGACTTTAGAGAAGAGCAATACTCAAACATTGTCACTGATAGGTATCTTCACCAGAAATCTCACATCTTCTTTATCCACACGTATATATTCACCTTGAAGTTCTCACTAAAGGTTAACAAGTTTAAATGTGTCTATGTGAAAAATAGAAACCTATTTATCTAACACTAAAATTAATCCTTTCTTAATAGTTAATTAATTGTTAAAATTTAATTATGATTATTAGAATTATCAATATGTTTGTACTTCACAATCAAATTCATATTGATAAGATGGAATATTGAGTAATATAGACAGCTATAAGCCAATAGCATATAATTAATTACCTTCAATTTTAAATTTTACTAGGATTTATGTATACATATGTATTGACACTTTTATCTTCTAATCTATAGCCTGATGTATTATTATATTATAGTAACATAAATCCTTATTATGAATAATGTATTGTTTCATAATTAGTGATTTTATGTTCTTACTTTTATAGCAATAAATTCTATTTATTCATTTATATTTCACTGATTTATTCAATGCCTACTAAGTAGCAAGTATTCTTCTAGACACTGGGCTACAAGTGTCTGAAAATCCAGAGAAATCAACATCTTGCTCTAATGTAGACTATGGTATGATGGAATAGAATACATATTAATTAAACAATGACACAGTATATAATTACAAAACATGTTAAAAGGTAAATGAGAAAAGTATAGCAAGTGATGAAGACATTTACTAGGGCAATATGATCTAAACAAGACAGTCAGATAGCCTGTATAGATTTTTCATAGTGTTGCATAGTATTTTATATAACAGTTATCACATATTATAATTATATTCTTTGGTCATATAATTACTAGAGGCAAGAGACTCAGAAATGATTTTTATAATATTATTAATAAAAGCATTTAATCTCAATATTCACTCAATATTCCAATATTTTTGAGAAATAGTGTTATTTCTGTTTATAACAGAATTTTTCTTAGATATTATTACATGCCAGATGTCTACATTATATTCTTCTATGTTGTTATAGCCCCATTAGAATTGAATTAAAATCTTATAAATTTAACGTATTTTAGGATTATAAATAATGTCTCCTCAAATATATTTCCTGCAATACATTATAAGTAGGTAAATCACCTGTGAAAGTCTTCTTTCCTATAAAAAGGTCACAGTCTCCTGCAGATAAGATATGATTTTTATTAGAGAGATTAGTAAATAAGATATTATCAAGAGAATCCCAAAGAATTCTGAAAAATGTTTTGAAAACTTATTACCTACTCCTCAAAATCAGAAATATCTTAGATTTCTATAGCTAACTTCACTATTTGCTTCAATTTTCTTTCTTCTAAACTGCAGATGATTCAACAAGAATTATTTTTAGTTTTTATTGACTGGTATCAATCTTTATGCTCTGTCTTGAACTGTTGATTAGATAAGCTACATTATGCATAATCTATAAACTACTAGTCCAAAAACTCTGTATAGTTTGTAAACTAATAGCTTGCAAAGAATATTTCTGTTTTCACATAATTTGAGGAATATGAATAATCACTATTTGAGATGAAGGTACAGTAGATGAGTGTAGCAGCTGATCAGATATTACAGAAACAAAGATTATTGATCTTATAGGAAAAATGAACATAACCTGGACTGTAGAATAATGTCCAGCAGCCCAATGTACTGAACATATTTCACATTTGATTAAAACTATAGACCCAAAGATCTAAAATGATCTATGAATGCCAGCATTAAACATCAATCAAAATATACAAGGATGCTTTATAATCAATTTGTTTAAAACCAATAATAAGGAGATAATATTAAAGTCAGCTCGGAAAGAGTACATAGTGAACAACAAGGATAAGAATAACAGTAGGTTTCTTTTCAGAAATGCAGGTGAATAGAGAGTAAAACAACATCTTTACAGTAATAAAAATTTTTAAAGTCTGTTGACTAATATTCTTAGACCCAGTGATATTATTTTCAAAAATTAGGTAAATTAAAGACACTTCAGACATACAAAAGCTGTAACAATTCATTAACTTTTCATGTATATTTTTAGAAATTTTAAAGTTAATTATTTAGGCACAAGGAAAACATGTATGACTCTACAGAAAGAAATAAAGAACCCAAACAGTAATCATTGTATATAAATATATTGTAATTTTCTTTCTCAATCTCTTTAAAAGATAATCGACTATTTAAACAAAATTAAGTCCAGAGTTTATAAAATGTAAATGTGAAATGGATGAAAAATCAAAAAGTATAAAAGACATGGAAATGTTTTTTAATGCTGTACATAAAGTGAAATGCTATCACTTGAAAATAGACTGTGAGAAATAAAGCTATATACTATGAACACAATGCAAGCACAAAAATGAGAAAACAAAGATTTAGCTATGAAGCCAACAAATGTGGTAGATCAAATTATTAGAGTATTCAATTCATCGATTTTCAACCATGTGCTACAAGTGGATCTTTTTAAATTGTTAATTAAATTATTTTCCAAAGAAGTTTGAAACATAATATATATATATATTCTTGTTTCACTTTTTGTCTTGTGGGTTTATTTTTAATCAACATAAGTTAAATGTGCTGTGGAAGTTTAACTATAGATTCAACTGTGCCACAAGATAAAAAAATTTGAAAAACACTGGTTCAGTTAATTCAAAAGAAATCAGAAGAAGAAGAAAAAAAAGTTCATGAAAATAAATTTAGCTTTCCTTATGAAGACGCCGATTAAATATAAATTTTTGAATAATATAATTAAAAAGAATATTATAAGATTGAATATAAATGCAAAGACCGACTGTATTCTGCTTACAAGAATACATTTTCAACATGAAGATATAAAAGAAGTTAAAAATAATGGAGAGGAAAAAAAGAGACACCGTGACCAGTGTAATCTTAGTTTAAAAATTCATAGCTATGTTCTCTCTCATGTTTTTTGCCACACCATTCATAACAGCCAAGATATTGAATCCAAAAGAGTATTTATCACTGGATGAATGGATACAGATTAAATAGCACATGCATGAAATGGAATAAATATAGCATTAAAAAGGACAGAAATTCTGCTATTTGTGGTAGCAGGAATGAACCTGGAGGACATTATGCTAAGTGAAATACACCAGGTACAAAAGAACAAATCCTGGATGATCCCTTTATAGAATCTAACAAAGTCTCAGAGGAGTGGAGACCACCATGGTGGCTACCAGGGGGCGAGGGGAAGTATGGGCCAAAGGTACAACATTTCAGTGAGACGACAGTAGAAAGTTTGGGTGATAGATTACACGCCTTGGGAACTCTAGTTAATAATAATTCATTATCTATTTTAGAATTGCTAAGAGAGTAAATTTCAAATGTTTTCTTAATTAGCTTTATTAATCATTCTATAATGTATACATTATATTTTATTCCATAAATATAAATACATTTTATCAATAACTTTTTATAGAAAGTTAGACTAGGTACTTTAATATGGGGTGTTTTAACTTTGGAGAAAAAAATATCTCAAATAAAGAGGTTTACTTCACCATGAGAAAGGGATCAAACCATCGGATTTGTAATGTTTGTAAAGTTTCAGGCACCAAATAAAAGTGCTTCAGCTACTTGAAACAAAAGCTGATATCATTTCAAGGAAAACAAACAAATCCACAGTTATAGTCAGAGATATCACTATGCTTCTTTCAATAATTAATAGAACCAGTAGACAGACCATCAGTGAATATACACAAAATGTAAACAGCATTCTAAAACATCATGAAGTAACTGACATTTATAGAACATTCCAAGCAACAACAGCAGAATGGATATTGACTATAAATACCTGCACATAGAAAATATTCACCAAAGGAGACCATATTTTAGACCAGGGGAGAGAAGTCAAATTCTATACACAGCTGTTTTTGTCAACCCTCAACCTAAGCATGCTTCTTTATATTTTAAATAGTTTTAAAGAAGAATATGTAACAGAAACCATATGTGGTTTGCAAAGCATAAAATATTTATTATCTGGAGCTTAACAGAAAATTCTGCTGACCCCTGTTGTAAGCTATAAAACAAGTCTTTATGTATCTAAAGGATTCAGATCACATACAGTATGTTCTCTGACTGCAATTTAATTACTTTGGAATTGAAGAACAGAAAGATGTCTGAGAAATCTCTAAGTAACGCACTTCTAAATAACTCATAGATCAAAGCAAGTCAAAAAGGATATTAGAAATATTTTGAACTGAATAAATATTTAAACACAGAATATCAAATTTTCTGGGATGCCACTTAAGCAGTATTTGTGTGAGGAGACATATTGCATAAATGGTTTATATTAGAAAAGAAGAAAAATCTCTATTTAGTTACTTTTGTCTTCATCTTAAGAGTTGAGAGAGAAAAGAAAATTCAATAATAAAAAAGAAAGTGAGTAGAAGGAAATAAATGAGTAGAAACTGAATAAATAAAGAACATACACACTGTAGAGTATGTCAGTAATGGTAAAAGGATTTCTTGGATGACACATCAAAAAATTGAGACATTTTTAGCTGAACTAATGAAGAATAAAAACACAAAAAGGAAATACCCTAATATCAGATATAGAGAAGTAAAACTGTCAGAGAATTTACTGACTTCAAAAAGACTATATTAGAATATTATGAACTACTTTATACCAATAAATCCAATAACTTAGATAAAGTGGACAAATACCTTTAAAACACAAATTATCAATACTCATTCAAGAAAAATAGATAAACAACATCTATTAAAATCATTGAATTTGGAATTAAAATCCTTTCCACAAAGAAAAGCTTCACTAGTCAATTTTGCAGGATATTTAAAAAGAAATAACACCAACTCTAAACAAACTTGGCCAGGAAATTAAAAAGAAAAAATTGCTTTTACATTCATTCTGTGAGCCTCATTTTTATACCAAAACTGTAAGAAAAGATAAGTGCAGGTCAGTGTCTGTCACAAATATAGAGGCAAAATTTCTAATCAAAATTCCAGTTAATTCCATACTGTATCAATTGGATAATCCATCATGATCAGTGGAACTTCTTGCTGAAATATATGTCACTTGTAAAATAGCAAACTAAAAAGAAATAAATAAAGAGCAAACTCATAAGATCATTTCAAAAGATCCAGAAAAAGCATTCTACAAATAAGTACTCCTCCTAAAAACTCCCAGTAAACCAAGAATGAAATAAACTCCCTCAGATAATATAAAAAGCAGCCAAGAAAAATAGGCAGCTAATATCCTACGTGGTAGTGAAAGATCATATCCTTTCCTTTTAAGATCAAGACAAGAATGTCTTCTTTCACCACTTCTGTTAAACCTGTCATGAGAGGTTTCAACTAGTATAATAAAGCAAGAAAAATAAAGAAAAGATGCTGTTGGCTGGGGAAAGTACAACTATTAGAAGTAATACTTTAGTTCAGTGAGATTGCAGGCTACACGATCCTTATACAATATCAATTGTATTTCTATGCACCAGCAAAAAATACAAATGGAAATTAATATTTGAAATAACACCTAAATTTAAAAACCCACAAAAGATGCAAAAGAACTGCACACCGAAACCGCAAAAACCTTTTGAAACAAAGAAGAATAAAAATGAAGAGGTGTACACTATTTACTGGTCACAAAACTTCTCTCCATATGCCAATGGTGAGTATTAATTAAATGTCATTTCTTTATCCCTTGAGTTATACATTCATCTTAATATATACCAAAATTCTAGTAGGTGCATTTTTGACAGAAGGAGTCCAAATGACTTTAAGAAAGAACACATTTTAAGATTTAACACTGCCTGTTGTTAATCCCTATTTTAAGTTACAGTAATCATAAAACATGGGATTGCCAAAATACAGACAGGCAAGAAAGTGAAAGTCCAAAAATAGACCTCCACGTATTTAAAAAAATTGATTTTTGTCAAAGGGTAAATACAATTCAGTAAGAAAAGGATATTTGCAACAATTGGAGTTGGAGCCGGGTGGTGCCTGTAGCTCAGTGAATTGGGCACCAGCCCCATATACCAATGGTGGCAGGTTCAAACCCAGTCCCAGCCAAAAACTGCCCTGGTATTGTGGTGGGCACCTGTGCTCTCAGCTACTTGGGAGGCTGAGGCAAAAGAATTGCCTAAGCCCAGGAGTTGGAGGTTGCTGTGAGCTGTGATGCCACAGCACTCTACCAAGGGCAACATAGTGAGACTCTGTCTCTAAAAGAAAAAAAAAAAATGGAGTTGGGGATATTTAATATTCATATGTAAAAAAAAATTTCTTTCATACCTTGAACCATAATGTATGATTTAAAATAACAAAACTTCTAGGATAAAACATAGGGGCAAACTTTTGAGAGCTTGAGTATAATTTTTTTTTTTTAGATAGGACACCAAAAGCATAATCTATGAAAGAACAATTAATAAATTGATTTTTTATAAAAACTAAAAACTCCTTGCTCTTCAAATGGCACTACAGAATGAGAAGGCAAACATTACTGAAAGAAAATATTTGCCACTTAGAAGCAAGATAAAGATTTTTATCCAAAACACGCAGAAATCTTTCTGCATTCATTCATAATAAAAAAAAATGAAAATAAAAACATGCAAAAGATTTCGATAGACATTTCAAGAAGATATAGAAATTAAAAATTAACACAAGAAATTATGCTCAGTATAACTAGTCATTAAGTTCATACATCCTAACCCATTGAGAAATATGACTATAGAAATACTAAAATTACTAAAATTAACAACATCTGCCATCTCTACTCTTTCTGAGACTGTGAAAAGACAGAAATCCTCCTCCAATACTGGTGAGAATGTGAATTGGTGCCTCCACTTTGGAGAGCAATTTGACAAGTTCTTAAAACATTATATATACTCCTACTATGTGATCTTGCCATTTTGCTCTGAAGCATTTACCCAAGAGAAAAGACACCACTTTACCAACCTGTACTCACGTGCTCATATGGTAGCTCCGTTTGCAAAAGCTAAAAGCTAGAAGTAGCTGAAACATCCATCAACAAGCATATGGACAAGTAAGTTCTGAAAAATATCAACACAGTAAGAAAGGAACAAACTCTTAACATGCAACAAATTAGCTAAATCTCAAAGGCATTATGCTGAGTGAAAGTAGTCATTCCACTCATGAAAACATGAGAGCTGTCTTCAGGGAAAACAGCTCCCTGAAGACCTGGGTTACAAGTGGAGGGAGGACGTGGCTCCTTGTACATAGTGAATAGCATAGAGAGATTTGGGAGTGGTGCCATCATTCTGGGTTCTAACTGAGGAAATGGTTGTGTGAATCTACTCAAGTTAACATTCATAAAACAGTACACAAAAATATCAAATTTGAATATGTTTGCTAAAATGATCAAGAAGTGAAAGCTACGAGGATATTAATAGGAGGTGCATTGGTGTATATTTGCTTAAGTAAATTTGACCTGAGAAGCTAAAATATGTACCTTTAAGAATATAAATGGAAAAGAAGAAAGATTAGATGGGAAAGAGAGAAACTAGACTTCTCTGTGAATATCTCATGAATTTTATATTATAACCATGCAGCTATTTTATATAAAATTAAATTAAAACAAAACAAAAAATACCACACATTTAAAATAGGAAAAGTAAGATCAACTATATTAGCTTCCTACTACTTCCCTAACAAATCACCACAAACTTAGTGACTTAAAACAATACAAATTTGTTGAAATATATTATAGCTCTGTAAATCAGAGTCCAGTACAGATCTCATTGGTCAAAAACCCAGGATCATTCCCATATTCTAGGGCAGCTGCACACTATGGCATGGACATTTGGAGAAGAGGGTCCATTATTTCTCTGCCTCCTTGACTTTTAACATAAGGCTATGAATACACACATACACATACACACACACACAAAGTATTTTAAGTGTTTTTCATTTAGAATAATGCAGATAAAAATTATATTAACTTTGATAATATAAAAAGTTATCAGCATGACAAAATAGTACAGATTTTAAGTAAAATAAATCAAATACCAGTACGAAATTTGTTTCAAAAAATATAAACATGAGTCTAAGATGTATTTTCTCTCAGAAAGCATGCAGTAGGCTCGGTGCCTATAGCTCAAGCGGCTAAGGCACCAGCCACATACACTGAAGCTGGTGGGTTCGAACCCAGCCCGGACCTGCCAAACAACAATGACAACTACAAGCAAAAAGTGGCTGGGTGTTGTGGCAGATGCCTGTAGTCCCAGCCACTAGGGAGGCTGAGGCAAGAGAATCCCTTAAGCCAGGAGTTTGAGGTTGCTGTGAGCGGTAATGTTACAGTACTCTACCCAGGGCTATAGCTTGATACTCTGTCAAAAAAAAAAAAAAAAAAAAACAATAAACGAGGAATTCCCAGCACTCCTCAGTGAAAAGCATAAAATCAATGACTAAAATCTTCATAATGAGCACTTGTAATATCAGATTGTGATTTGTAAATAAAAGGAAAGGTTTGGGGGATGTGGGGTGACGATTGATTCCTTTGTAGCAGGAGTTTTGTACAGTGAGATAGGGATAGCTGGTCATGTAGAAAGCCATCCAGGTGACACAGACTGCTAGAGGCATGGGAGAGTGACCTGACGCTTTTAAGTTATCTATTGGATACTTGCACATTAATGAAAATAATGACTTCAATGACTTCTGATATCAAATATATTGGTATCCATTAGTTCCCCACCTTTGTAATATACTATATTCCGTCTTATGGGAATAAAGACAAAAAAACATAGACATCAAGACTCCAAGGCAACTTCTTATTGAAGGCTTAGTATCTTACTGTTCTGAGAAGTAGCAAACAAAAGGCGTATTTTTTAATCTCCAATTTCTTTTTTCTTTCTTTTTTTTTTTTTAGAGACAGAGTCTCACTTTGTCGCTCTCAGTGGCGTGCTGTGGCGTCACACCTCATAGCAACCTCCAGCTCTTGAGCTTAGGCAATTCTCTTACCTCAGCCTTCTGAGTAGCTGGGACTACAGGTGCCTGCCACAACGCCCAGCTATTTTTTGTTACAGTTTGTCCATGGCCAGGTTCGAACCCATCACCCTCGGTATATGGGGTCGATGCCCTACCCATTCAGGCACAGGCACTGCCTTTAATCTCCAATTTCTAAGTGAAGAGTACCGCATGAAACCAAATAATTATGAAGGAAATTGTAAGTTTTTCTAACCAAATACTTTAATGAGAAGATAAGTATAAGTGATTCTGAATATTATCACTTTGACAGTAACTAATAAAGTAGTGAATCCAGGCAATGAGTACCAAAGTTCAACATCACAAAGACGGAGTGTATAGATGTTATGCGCCACCTTGTGGAAATACATGGCTCTACTAATGAAATATTTCTGCCTAAAATGGAACCTGAACAATAACAAGATGCTAGTGGTTTCCCAGAAGGAAACACAGATTAAAAATAATGCTTTAACTTTAATACTCATAGAAAAATTCAAAATAAGCCGAAATGGGATAACATTACAGACACTTAAGCTTGGGTAAAAGAAGGCTAATAATACCGTTTTGGTAAGAATGTGCATTTTTGGATTCTCAATATACTACTGCTAATAGTAACGAAAATCCACTTGATTACTGGAAAATGTTTGAGCATATTAACTAAAGTTGAAAATGCAAGGACTGTATGACCTAGTATTGTTACTTCTAGGAATCTAGCCACCATGATTATGAAAATATTTCAACAAAAGGTATTTTCAAGATTTTTTCTTAGTGAGCATGTTTATAGTAGCCAAATCTCAGAGATGACTTAAAGGTCTATTCACATTAAAATTACAAATAAATAGATAAATTCTTACACTTGTTTGGTGAAATACTACTTAGAAGAGGCAGTGAGCAACTACTGTGCTCATCAACATGAACAAATCTCATGAGCCTAGTTTTACTCTTATGAGTAAAATAAACTAGACCCAAAATAATTATTACTGTCTGATAGTATGAACATACATTTAAAAATAAAATTTGGGGACACACATCTATGGCACTAGAAATAGACAGAGAGATGAAAAAGACCTGTTTTCATGACAGATAAAAGGAGGCCTACAGGGATGTGGTAAACTCTGTATTTCTTGATCAGAACAGTGGTTTTATACTTATTAATTTTTTGAATTTTTTTATATTGCAATAATTTAATTTATCTTTTTTTCTTTTATTAAGTCATATGCACATAGATCATGAATACATTTATGCCTTTATAGGGTACAATGTGTTGATTATTCATATAATTTGGAATGGCTACATCAAACTAATTAATATAGCTTTTACCTCATTTACTGATAGATTTGACTTGTACCCTGACAATATGCTCCATAGGTGTGGTCCCACCATTTATCCTCCCTCTATTGAATCTTCCCTATCCCCTCCCATCCCCCTCTACTTCTTTCCTTCATCCTGGCCTATACTTGTGATCTATATTTCATAAGACAGTGTGAATAAATTGGTTTCATAAAAGTATCAAGTGCATTGGATACTTTTTTTCCCTATTCTTGAGATATTTTACTAAGGAGAATATTTTCCAGCTCCATCCATGTAAACATAAAAGAGGTAAAGTCTTCATCTTTTTTAAGGTTGCATAGTGTTCCATGGTATGTGTATATATATATATATATATATACCACAATTATTATTAATCCATTCACGGGTCAATGGGCACTTGGGCTTCTTCCATGATGCAGCAATTATGAATTGAGCTTCAATAAATAATTTGGCAAATATCTTTGTTGCCAAGTGATTTTTGATCTTTTGGATATATATCTAGAAGAGGAATTGCAGGATCAAATGGCAGGTCTACTTTTAGATCCCTGAGGTTTCTCCAAACTTCTTTCCAAAAGTAACATAGTTTGCATTCTCACCAGCTCTGCAGAAGTGTTCCCTTTTCTCCACATCCATGCCAACATTGGTAGCTTTGGGATTTTGTGATGTGGGCTACTCTTACTGGAGTTAGATGATATCTCAAAGTGGTTTTGATTTCCATTTCTCTGATGATTAAAGATGATGAGCATATTTTCATGTGTCTGTAGACAATGCAGCTGTCTTCTTCAGGGAAGCTTCTGTTCAAGTCTCTTGCCCACAACAAAGTGGGATCACTTGTTCTTTTCTTATAAGTTTGAGTTCTCTGTGGATTCTGATTATCAAACCTTTGTCAGAAACATAACCTGAAAATATCCTCTCTCATTCTGAGGACTGTGTATTTGCTTTACTTAGTGTGTTCTTGGCAGTGCAGAAGCTTTTTACTTTGATCATATCCCAATAATATATTTTTGGTATAGCTTCAGTTGCCCTGGGTGGGGGGGAGGTGTGTTCCTTCTCATAAAGTGTTCTCCCAGGCCAATTTCTTCAAGTGTTTCCCCTGAACTCTCTCCAAGAATCTTTATAGTTTTCTGTTTTAAATTTAAGTCTTTTATCCAGTGAGAGTTAAATTTTGTTAGAGGAGAAAGGTGTGGGTCCAGTTTCAGTCTTCTACAAGTCACCAGAGAGTTCTCCCAGCACCATTTGTTAAATAGGGAATCTTTCCCCCAATTTATGTTTTTGATAGGCTTATCAAAGGTCAAATGATGATAAGTGTCTGGGTTCATCTCTTGGTTCTCAATTCTGTTCCATACATCTACATCTCTATTTTTGCGTCAGTACCATGCTGTTTTGAATACTATAGATTTATAATACAGTCTGAAATCTGGTAGTGTGATTCCTCCTGATTTGTTTTTACTTCTGAGTAGTGTCTTGGCTACTCAAGGTTTTTTCTGTTTCCATATAAAATGATGTACTAATTTTTCCAGATCTTTAAGGTATGACTGAGGTGCATTAATAGGGATTGCATTAAATCTGTAGATTGCTTTGGGTGTACGGACATTTTAACAATATTGATTCTTCCCAGCCATGAGCATGGTATAGTTTTACATCTTTAGCTATCTCTAATGAATATCGATGCAAAAATATTCAACAAGATCCTAGCAAACAGGGCTGTGCCAGAGGCTCAAGAAGTAAGGGCACCAGCCCCATATACAGGAGGTGGCAGGTTTAAACCTGCCCCAGCCAATAACTATAAAAAATATATATATCTATCTTAGCAAACAGAATCCAGCAAGACATAAAACAAATTATACACCATGACTAAGTGGATTTTATCCCCTGGTCTCAAGGCTGGTTCATTATACATAAATCTATAAATATAATACATCACATTAACAAAATAAAATACAAAGACCATATGATTCTCTCAATTGATGCAGAAAAAGTTTTTGATAATATCCAGCATCCTTTCATGATCAGAACACTCAAGAAAATAGGTATAGAAGGGACATTTCTTAAACTGATAGAGGCCATCTACAGCAAACCCACAGCCAATATTATATTGAATGGAGTAAAATTGACAACATTTCCACTCAGATCAGGAACCAGGAAAGGTTGCCCACTGTCTCCACTGCTTTTTAACATTGCAATGGAAGTCTTAGCCATTGTGATCAGGTGAGATAAGGTGATCAAGGGTATCCATATAGGGTCAGAGGAGATCAAACTTTCACTTTTCACAGATGATATGATTGAATACCTGGAAAACCCCAGGGACTCAACTACAAAACTCTTAGAAATAATCAAGGAATACAGCAGTGTCTCAGGTTACAAAATCAATACTGACAAATCAGTAGCATTTATACATACCAACAATAATCAAGCTGAAAAAAGTCAAAGACTCTATTCCTTTCATAGTAGTGCCAAAGAAGATGAAATATCTAAGAGTGTACCTAATAAAGGATGTGAAAGAGCTCTATAAAGAGAACTATGAAACTCTGAGAAAAGAAATAGCTGAAGATGTTAACAAATGGAAAAACATACCACGCTCAGGGCTGGGTAGATTCATCTTAAAATTTGCTATATCAGCCCTAATTCTGTCTATTTCTTGGGAGTTTTCAAAACAGCTTCAGTGATTGGGTAAGGAGAAAAATACAAGATAAGAAATTTATATTGACTAAATTCACTTTTTTTCTTATTTGGATTTTGATTGAAATAAAAAAACATTTAATTAAAACTTTTGTCATACATGTTATTTTAATGATTAATGAATATCTAATATGGTAAGAAATCATTTATATTATACACATGATAATCAGGGTACGATTAAAACACACTGATAAAGGTGCACTACTAACACTGATAAGTGTGTTTTTATATTTTAAATATTCATATTGACATGTGAATAACTTTTCTTTATGGAGAAAGGTTTATGATGTATGGAATTTGCTTCAAAATAATCCAGCATGTATGAGGAAGTGAAGTTAGGGGAAAGCTATGTGATTATGGAACAAATAAGATTGGCTGTGAGTTTTTAATTATTAAACAGTAGGTTCATTACATTAAAATTATACTTTAAAAATATAATTAGATACAATTAAACTTTTCAATTAAGCTTTTTTACTTGAAAATTTTAAAATACATGAAATATCATATTGGCTACATATAATAATTATAGCCTTACATATGTGAATATGATATATATATATATAAGTAGTATATATAATTTATTTTAAAAGAGATCACTTCAAGGAATTAATAATGTATTTTTTCCAAAGTACCTGTAGTTTTCAGGAAAATAACATTACCAGTTGACTTATTTTTCAGTTGCCTACAATATAACTAACTTCAGATGTTCAGAAAGATTTAACACTTTGGACACTAAGAATGTACTATAGCTTTAAGACAAATTAGTTACTTGACATATACTCTTTAATTTATATTAATTATTTTACACAGATATCCTCTTACACATCCCTATAAATTTCTGAGAAATATCATTATTTGAAGGAGTAGAACTTTCATGAGGAATTAAATGTGACTGAATGCACAATTGTACCACTGGCCACGCACTGAAATAAAATAGAAAGATATCAGTAACCTTTCAATGACAGCTTCATGGAAGACTATGAAGACAGCTGTGGGTTATTTTCCTGCATAAAAGTCTTCATTTAATTTGAATTCATAAAGAATTAGCAGCAAAATTTCAATGAAACATTTAATGTCAAGCTATTTGGAGCAACGTATTTTAGCAATATTTTATAACTTTTTATTGTATTTTGCCACCAAAGTTCTTGAGGATTTCTTCAACTTTTTGTAAAGTAACCTAAAATTCTTTATGTAAAGATTCACACATTTATAATCATTCTATTAAATTGTTTTACAAGTGAAGCAGGACTATAAAACTCACTCCAGAAGATAGAAGATCGTCAGAAGACAGTAATGTGACATTTAACAACCACATTTTCTAGTCATCAACTTCTTATTTGATAGAGTCTATGGCATAGTTTTAAATTTCTGATCAGTTCAAATACCACTTAAAAGTTTAAGGGGAAAAAAGCCACTATTGCAAATGAATGCACTTTTTTTTTCTATTTTGGATAATTCTGTATAAGATAATGTGTCTCAGACAATAGCATGATTTAAAGTTTAATATTTTATATACATAATTATTCATGCATTTGTTTTCTAGTCAATTGAATCTGGATCCAATATACTTTCTTTTGTTATTTTTTTCTTATAAGTATCTTAGTTTTCTTTGTTGTTTGAGATTAAATAGACATGAATGCTCATGGCAGAGATGGACCATCCTGCTAGAATGTTAAAACTCTAAACTTTATTATAAGTAATCACCACTTAATGCCATATTGCTATGAGACTCAAAAGTGTAATTCACTAAAATTCATAAATTGAATTATCTTTAATTAATATTCCAAAAAGTACCCACAAAGGCAGTGATAAAGATCTCCTTGACGGTATGCTGAAAATCAGATTATCCTGCTTTCTCCAAAAGGAAGTAAGGGATTCTTCTAAGGTAGGAAGAAGAACTTCCAATGTATTAAGCACTGGACTTCAAATGTGTAGACATTACATCTGCTCACATTCTATTCATAAAAAATGTAGTCATATTTGACTGCAAGGGAGAGTGAGAAGTGTAGTCACAGTGGATAGCCTCATAGCTTGCTATATTTCTATTACTATGACATAGGGAATAACAGATGTCACTGAAGAGCTCCCCCACTGTTAACAACTAAAGCAGAGGGTGAGTATGTTGGATTACGAGAAATGGAGAAGTAGGAGTGAATAGAGAGCCACAGGAACATCCACCTATGAGAAGATGTTTTCACATAGGAGTTTCAGGTTGTGAATGGCCACAATTAGATCACTTTTGGACACTATTTTATGTATCTGTAAAATCAGCTGTTTGAGTTAGCTCAATATCTCTCAAACTTTAGTGAGAAAACTGTGTGTGTGCATGCATGTGCATATGTGTGTGCATACACATGTGCTCACAGGTATCTATAAGTATGTAGAAACCTGGAGTTTCTAATGAATTTAGTTAAGTGGAGCCAAAGTATCTGGGAATACATACATTGTTTTTGACAATATTCCTGGATGTTTTTAATGTTAAAACCCATTAATAACACTTGGGGAAACTATTTAGCAATCAACTCCCAATTTTTGCATCCATACATGTATGAAACTGAGGAAGAAGATATGTTAAACACACCAAAGATATGTTTTGAAAGCCATGAAGAATGGAAATAGTAAGCTTATTTGAATTAGGCAAAAATTGTTCAGATATCTGAAATTAGAGGAAAATGTTTATTTAAAAATGACTACTAATCATAAATGATAAATTGTTTAATTTACCTATAATAAAACTCTAAACATATCCTTACCAAAAAGCACAAACAAAGCAAAAAGACATATGTAGGAGACTGAGTACCAGACTTAGAGGAGTGGTCATCGATTCTTGAGGGAGGTGCTGGGAGCAGGACAATCTCCTGGCTGGCAAGGAGATGTTTTACAGCCCAGAGACAAGCCCTCAAGCAACTGCATACTTTAACGGATAAGATTGGTTGCTCCTTAGCAAGCAGGTGTTATACTTTGAACATTCATGGTGCATCAGGGTGGGAGTTGAGCTGGTGGGGAAAGAGCATGTAGCAATCATTAAGCACGTAGCCCTTGTACATCATCATGGGGCACCCCCCACATCTGTTGTATGCTGTTTAATAAAAGGCCATGACAGAATTTACTCAGAGCTTCCTTGCATCTGTGAGAAGTCTACCTCTTACAAGCATTCGAACTTCTATTTATGTCCTGGCTGTTTTATTCACCTGGTGATGGAGTGCCACAGCAGCACTGACAGACATATACAATAAAAGCTCTATAAGTTGACCATCCCTGGGTCTATAACAAACTGTTCACACACAGGTGGTCAACAACAGGAACTGGGCCTACTGTATTGATACGTACATGTACTTTACTCTCTTGTATACTGTTAATAGAAAATAATATGAAATCATATATAATCAAAACACAGTAAAATAATACCTACAGCTTCATACAAAATCAATATATGTATGGCTTTCTCATGGTTTAATCATTCTTTCTGAAAAATAGAGTTAGTCTTGGTCTGTTTCTTACTCTTATTTTAATCACAGTAGGAGGCAGCACTCTCAGTGCTGGGTACACCACTCAGCACACCACAGCAAAGGACTTCAGCTCCATTATCAGATGTCTGACATCCTCTCCCTGCATTATCAGATGCCTGACTTCCTCTTCTTTTGGATTCTCTGCAGGTTCTGTGTCATCCTCATACTTTTATGTAGGTCTGTTTTTCTCTTCTTTTATTTATTTTCCTTTTCTTTTCTTTTCTTTCTTTCTTTCTTTCATTTTTTTGAGATGGCCTCTTGCTAAGTAGCTTCAGCTGCAGTGTAGTGGCACTATGATAGCTCACTGCAACCCCCACATCTGTTGTATGCTGTTTAATAAAAGACCATGACAGAATTTACTCAGAGCTTCCTTACATCTGTGAGAAGTCTACCTCTTGAGCCTCTAGTGATCCTCCCTGCCTCAGCCTCTGCAGTCAGGATTACAGGTACCCACAGTGTTGCCCTAGAAAAATACTTGCACACTTATACTAAAGGACAAAGAAAAAATATTGATGACAATGTTATTCTAACTAACAAAACATTGGAAACACCCCACAAATCTTTCAAAACATCACATTCTTGCCAAAGATATTTGAAAATGTATAATGGTTATACTTATCAATATTTTTTTGGCTGACACAGTACTAAAAGGAAAAGGATAACTGAGAGTTGAGGAAACTATTTTATGTAATTCAAAATCACAAAAACATTATTGAGCATATATAAAAGAAATCATATTTCACAGATTAGATGCAAAATTCACTTATATTAATATGGTCTTGAATTAAAGATACTGACTTTGAAGAAGACCTGCAAATTTTGGCATAATCCAAGCCAACAATGTACTATGATGTCAAAGAAAACCCAAGTAAGGAGTTTTCAAACTTCCTTAATACAAAGAAAACCCAACTAATGAATTTTCAAACCACTTTACTACAAGCAAAATAAAAAATCTCAGATCCAGAAAGATAACAATCTCATTTTCCCCTCCTATTCCAAACATTGACAGGCATCTGCATCTAAAATAGGAGATTCAATTTAAAAAACTCATTTATCAGCACATTTACCTGGAGGTTGAGGACTCTCCAAGTCATGGTAAATAGGAAATGTCAAAAGGAAAAGAAGATATTTCAGCCAAGGTTAGACACTCAAATGCATTCAGAGTAAAATAAATCTGCTTTCTTGAGATAGACCTGATAAATATGAAAAATAGGAGAAATGACTAAATTTAGAACTTGTGCTCTCTGTGTTATAAAAGAGAGACTGATCAATTAGAATAGTCTACCTTGAAAAACAGAGTTTAGAGTTTGACACCAGAAATATTCAAGTGCAGATGAACTGATCAGGTTTCAGCACTGGAGAAAAGGTTTGATTCAATTTTGTATGTATTATCTTTGTTTTATAAAATTCTACTATTTTATTATTATTTGATATTCAGGAAAAAACTGTTATTATTTTTGGAGAAAGGAGGATCTGACTCCTAGGCTGCTTCATTAGCGAGATCATAGCTCACCACAGACTCCCACTCCAGGGCTCCAATGATCTCCCTGTTTCAGCCTCCCAAGTATTGAGACCATATGTGTGAGCCACGACACTTGCCTAATATTTGGTATGTTCTCTGGGCTGTTTTTGAGAACAGCCCTGGCTTCAAAGGATCTTCCTTCAGCCTCCTCAGTGGCTGGGATTACAGGAGGAACCATTGCACCTGACTCTCAAATATACTTTAAAAAAAATACCATTATACTTAAAAAGAATTTTATGAATTGATCATGGTGGCTTATATCTATGATCCCAGATCTTGTGGAAGCTTTGGCAAGGGTATAGCTTGAGGCCAGGAATTAAAAACCACCCTGAGCAATGCACTAGGCACCTATAATCGCAACCACTCCATAGACTGAGGCAGGGAGCGTCACTCGAGCTCAGGGTTGGGGTGCAGTGCATTATGATAGTGTCACTGACTACAGCTGAAGCTACATAGCAAGAGGCCATCTCCAAAAATAATAACAATTACATTGAGTAAGAGTGTACTCAAAAAGAATGATATTTTAGAAAAGAGAAGGAATTTTAACAGTTGGTATTAATTCACTTCATATTGTCTATATCAGATAGATTGAATAAATAATATATATGTTGTTAAAACATTTGTTCCAAACTTCCAGACTAAATCTCCACCTGTATCTATACTCATGCCCTCTGTACATTAGGCACTATGGAAAGATAATGTATTCTATTCTGGCTGTGTTTAAGTGGGAAGTACAAAATTGCTCTTCAAAACTTTGATTTTTAGGTTTCATTTTCTATTTTCCTGTGGTTAAGACAATTGCTAAGGCTTTATCCCAAGTGATTCAAACTGTTTGTTAGTGATAATTGTGCCTAAGTGCTCTTAATGTGACTTAAGTGAAATCTTTAAATCTATTCCTTCTAAACAAAACATAATTGCGATTTAGTGTTATTCAACTGAAATTTTTGGTTCCCATCCTTTAAGATGTTAGTATTATATTCATCCCTGCATTGTGAAGTACAGATTTTAATTTGTGTGTACAAGTTGTTTTTTTAATGACAATATTGATTTTATTGGATTTGCCAATGGAAACAATCATATGAGATAATAATAGCACAATATATAATTTGATGGAATTTCCAGCCCTCAAACCCTATTTCCAACTCATTCTCAAATGTTTTAGTACTTTTAATACAAAATAACTCAATGAAAATTAATTTAGTAAGACATCATCTAAGAAATTTATGTGTAGTATCTTAGTTAAACTTTCAAAAACTCATGAATAAATATTTTGTCCTATTTTAGAACTTTCTTTCTTAAACTTTTGGTATAGATCCAAAGACCAAACCAATGTGGGTTTCTGGTGGAGTTTTATGGCCAATATAACTAATATATATTTGCCATAAAGCATCTCAACTTACTGCTCATGGTGTGGACATAGTTACCTTTTTTTATAAAGTGGGGACATCTCTTGTTCCTACCACACTGCCTTGGATAGCCCAGGCCCACATATGTAAATGTGCTGTAAACAGTTTGTCCTTCAGCATTGGGCAGTTTTATGCCTTAAGAAGTAAATGGTGAATATATTCTTGAATGCGGTGGCGATCAGAGGACAAGGAAGGGTGAAGATGTAGAGATTAATGGGCCTGAATAATACTTCCTAATGCGACTGCAAGCAAATTAATTTCTGCATTCGTCAAAACAAGAGTGAAAAGTCAGCCTAAAATCTTAATTTTTTTTGTAAAATAAAAAGTTGGATGAATCCTAAGAAAGTAGGATGGTTTTTAGTAAATCTTGTCTCCTATTAAGCAGAGATTTACAGGTGATCTGTGAAGGGGAATTTGTACTGCCACACATTAACAGAAGGTGGAGAGTAAAACATGGTCTTAACTGCTTGCCTTTATGGTATCGAAGCTCTTTTAATGCCATTTTAAATTTGCTTAATTTAATCCTTCTATTAATTTAAAAGAACATAAAAGCCAATAGTTTTATGGTCCTACTTTATTTTGCCTTCTGTGGACTTCTGTTAATTCATTTCACGGTAGCTGTAGGCAGCAAACTAGGCCCCTCACACTGCCCCTCAGTGCTGCCACCAATCGCCACATCACTCCCTAAAACACGGATACCTTATATTGTGTTATTTTACTTGTGTTCTCTTCTTTTTTACATGCATAGGAATACAAATAACGTTCTTTTAAAGGCAAATAACAAAATGCAGTTTTCTGGTATTCTGCTTTGATGTGTGTTGTGAATAGTCTGAAGCCCCTGCCTCATGGTAAGGGTGGGATTTGGGGAGAGGACTCATAAAGGGCAAGTGTGTGGTCCTGAATCGCTTCTTCTCATTGTAAGTGAGATGGTAGTTCCTTGTGATGTACAGTTAAGGACATATTCCTCTCTTTTAAATTTGTGGCTGTGGAATTCTGGCCACTTGCAAGCCGTATCCTGAGTATTGCTAGTCCCACTCTGAGGACACAGACATCTCTGGACTTCATCCCTTTCTGTCGTGCCCTTTGGGGTCACATCTACCTGAGAGTTCATCTAGTACACTTATTTCCAGTGCCCGTTAAAAGGTAACTTGCAAAGATGACAATACTGCTCTACAATCCAGGAGACATCTTCAATAATCAATATGTATCCATTAGGACTATAATAATATTTATAATTCATATAGATACTGTACTATGTACTGAGACTTAGAAGAGAAATATAGATGTATTTCATTACTTATTCCTCACAGTAAAGGTATTATTTTTATTTTGTAGAATAGGAAAGTAGCAGAACTTTTTGAATCACAGCTGATTTCCTATGTTGTTTCTATCAGAGGATCTATCCCACTAATAAACCCCAGACTGCCCTAACATCTGCCTCAGCTGTGACCTTACAAGGGGAGAACAATCCTTGATTTAAACTACTTTATTTCTTGTAGGGCATAATTTCTAATTTTTTGACTTCTTTTTGGAATATTTTTCACAGATAATATTTAAATTTATTGATAAAGTATAATGAAATGATGTAATATGGGTCACAAATAAAGCCTCTTAATTATGCTGATACACCTACACTCTTGGACCATCCATGAAATATATGTATAGATAGACTCTTCTGTAGAAGTAATCAGATCAAAGTTATTTAAGAGAAAACCGAATTAATTCCAAATAAATAACAGTATCTGATAACCCTACATTTTTTCTTTTACATTGCTTGTCCTTTGAACATTCTCGAACATTTTGTCCTTGTTACTATACTTAGAATTGTTCACTTCTAGGTAACATGGCCAGATTTTTTTAATATGCTAGAAATTTATAATCTCGGGGTGTATTGGGGAAAATAATCAGTTTTCAAACTGAATCTAATACAGAGTAATAGGTCATGATGTGGCTGAATGGGAAGAGTAAAATACTAAATAAAACTTAGGTAAGAAATATTACATGTGATATTTTATAAATTAAAAAATAATTTTAATATATAAACTATTTAGGATATAAAAGAATGTAAAGAGAAGGCAGAGCGATCAAGAAATTGAGATGGGGACAGACCACACAGAGAAATTATTAAAGTCTTAACATCTGTTTTTCTTGGTGGGTTCCTATACTTTTGTTATATTATAGTGCACATAAATATGATCATATGTGTGCTTATTTATATAAAGTAAATAGAAGACCCAGGTTTGGAGTGTGTCATGAGGCAAAAATTATGTTTAACCTAATTATTTGTACTGAAATATTAACAGAAAAATAAATAATAAATGTAGGGCATGAGATGAATTTCTAGCTCAGCTATTTGCTAGCTTCCACTTCTTGAGTGAGTTGCTTAATAATTCTGACCTTAATTTACTGCAATATGAGCCTTGAAAAATAATACTTATGTCTCCAGGCAGTGAGAGGATTAAATGATGCAATTATCCTACTTCCTGGGTTAGAGTAAAAAGGTTATTTCATTTTTTTCTCTTAAAAAATGAAAGTTACTCAATTCTGAAATAAAATTAACAGAAAGATATATGTGGCTAAAATTTGAAAGTGCTAAAAATTTGTGTTTAGTATTTAATTTACTGTATTTCTATGCCTTGTTGTAATAGGTTTCCTGTACAAATATGTATTATAAAAGAAAATGTAAAAATAATTCATTATGTTAAATAAATAAGTGAAACATCATAATTGGAGAATTTAACACTAGGTGCTAAGAAGTTAAAATAAATCACTTGTCATTCTTTTGTGAATCTCAGTTGTTTTTATAATCAAGGGAAAGCATTTGTGCATTTATTTATTTTCTGCAGATTTAGTCGACCTTCCCCTAACATTTTCTTTGGTAATATCTTGGGAAATATTCTCATTGAAAATTAGCCATTATTTATATAGCTAGTTAATCAAAGAAAAAAAAAACAACCAAGATTCAATATAAAAGTGTCCTGAATTTAACAGTCAGCTTGGTACCTTGTCTAACAAAAAGATCAGGGGCAAAACACCAACAAAAAAAAGTATATGTATTTTGAAAAGTCTCAAAAAATATATCTGTACATTAATTAAAATAAATAGACCAGTTTTGTAGGTTCAATGCTTCCAGTAGAAAATATCTGTGCAGCAGAGGTGAGGACCCACTTGCTAACTGTCTCTATGTCAATCTGATGCAGAGGAGCTTGCGTCTGAATCACAAATTTTTCGATCCTTCTATTTTCTCATGTTTGAATTCCTAAGTATATTTTTTTAATTTGTTAGTAATAATCAGTAATTTTTAAAAACCTATTTGCAGCTTTCTAAGGAAAGCCATTGACCTTGGTACTAAGGATTTATTTTTATAATAAAGATTCAGCGGTTTCTGATCTCAAAGGATAGCTTTGGAGACTACAACTATACATCAAATAAATGATATGGGTGGCGCCTGTGGCTCAAAGGAGTAGGGTGCCAGCCCCATTAGCTGGAGGTGGCAGGTTCAAACCCATCCCCGGCCAAACAAACAAACAAACAAAAAAACAAAAAAAACCCCAAATACATGATACATGTCTTCTAAGTCTAAGGCTAACAGAAGGTATGGCCAACAAGGCTCAGGCTGTTTTTAAACTGTTCACAATTATTATCACATCAAATTTTTAAAAGTCTATGGAATTGTCACTATTATTTTCATATCATGTCACAAATGATATCATAAGACACTCTAAATCAGGAGTTTTGATTGGCCCCCACCTGCTAACTCCAATTATTTGATTTCAACCATGACACTAACTTAACTTTTGTTTCTCCAGTGATGCACACAATAACCCTATACATAAAGAATGACGAAGGAGTACATCTGGCAATCAGAGATCTAAATTTCAGTGGATGGAGATAACATACCTGTTGGTCTTAAGAAACAGTTTTATTGAGAAGGCTTAATATGATGCACAAATAAGACACAGACAACTTGCTGGAGTAATGACAATGTGATGAAATTACAAACAAAAGAGTTGGTTTTACTGAATGGCCAGCTACTACTCACACGTTTCTTTATTCGTTCAATAGATCTTTACTGAACATTTACTATGTGCTAGCATTTATTTTTTAATTAGGATATGGTACTAGAGATACAAGATTTTTACTGTAAGACCACTGGTCCAAATAAGCTAGCATGTAGTGAGGAGAAAATGGCATGAATCGTAAATCACACAAGATTACACATAACAAATGGCAGAAGCTATCCAATTCTAAATAGATGCCGCGGCTTATCAAGGTAACAATAAGGAATGTTATTAGGGGATGATAAGGAGGGCATTATTAGTAAGGCATTACCATTATTCACCATCATCTACTTTTCTTCTCCTTCCTGGGCAGAGAGATAACAATGCTCTCAGTGCTCCTGTAGTTAGTTGCGGTAATAAGATTAATTCTATCTTGTGGCTGTAATAAGTAACTGATGGCCCAAAGCATAAAACAGGGATGACCTCTCCATGGTCCTTCTTTCCTGGCCGTTGAGACAAAGACTCAGATTGAGATGACAGAGCCTGCAGGACAAAGGAAGCTTGATGGCAATGGGAGGCAGTTGCCCCGTAGAGTTTCGCAGACTTATTGAGACACCAACATGGCTGTAATGTAGTATATTAAGTCAGTAAGACTTGGAGGTTGGATTTTACTGCAGCATAGTTCAACTTCATCAGGCTAAAGCAAACGATTACCCTTGTCTTTTGAAAAATTATACCTGAAAAGAAGAGGATGTAAAACTAACTGCAGGGTCAGGTATAAGAAGTTAAGGATCCCTTTCTTCATTTTCTAATGAGGATTTTCATGCATGTTTGTAAATCTTTATAGCTAAAGTGGTCATTTCTAAAATTATAAAATTTTATTACATAGTGATGATCTTTTGCAGCTGTAATAGTTCATGAGTCTATAATATATAATCTTCAAAAATTTTAATATGGTAGGTGTGTGAAAAAGTGTTACTGAGAAAATGGACATGGATTTGTCCCTTCAAGATAGTGAAGAATATAAAACAGAATTATCCAACTTTGATAGTGAACATGCCAGGACCAAAGGAGGTGGACTAAAGTGCTTCTCCTCTGGGATATGTGCCTACCCCTTGCTTCTAATGAGAGATTAATATTTGGTTTGAATTAGACACATTTTTTGCTAAAGGTGTGGAGAATATTTTCCTCAAGATAAATTAAATATACGAAATTACTTAGTATTCAAAGTGTTTGGTAATAGCTTACATTCACTTATGAAAAATATGCATAATAGCTCATCATGATCTTCCAGTCAAGCCTTCGTACCACATGCTATATAGAATTTACATTACAATTCAGTAGGATGAGTAGCTGAATTTATTAAATTTAGATATATTATGAATAGAATTTTATGGGTGCTATTACAATATGAGTCACCAAAACATTTTACATAGTGTGTATTTTAATTCTACAAAGTCCTGTTCTGTAGCTCCCATTATCTATTTCCTAGGTATAATGAATACAGTAAATGTCAAGGAAAATATTTTTTTAATAAATGAATTAGCCAAACTCTCTCTACTTCCTGGGTAAAGAAAAGACTCATGTTTTTATAGATAAGGGAAAAGATACTGTCTTCCCTCATGTCTACTTCAAAAATACATGAGTGTACTGACCATGGAGGTTCAGAATTGTAGGGCGACAGCGCTGGCAGGGCCTGAGAAATGGGGACAGAACAATAAAGCATCCAAAACTGTGATCTCTTTCCAGCTGATGGTGGCAATAACCAGAAAAGCCTCCCCCGTGGTTACTCATCTTCTCCATCCAAGGTGTTCATATCACCCTGTGAAGAAGTAAAAACAGTGCATATATTATTCACTTTCTTTAATGTAAGATATAATAGAAAATTGTTCTTAGGCATTCCCATAATAGGCTTGAAGCAATTTGCTACTTTTCAACAAAACTAAGCTTAGCCAGAAATTTTCTTAAGTCTAAGTCCAGGGATTTGAGCCTTTTTTCCCAAAATCTCAAAATCATAAAGGAAATATTTTGTTCATTACTTAGCGCTGTCAGTAAATATTGTTTCTAAGTCACATTTCTTTTTATTTTACATTTGTCCACAAATGACAAATAGTAAGAACTGCATCACTATGTTCTCACTAAGTAATCGCTAAAGTTCACATTCAAAGATTTATCTTCTGATTCTTCAAGTTGAAAAAGTGTCACAAATGATGAGACATTATCCATCTGCCTCTCTCTTCACTGAAACCATCTTTACTCATCTGAAGCTGAATTATGGCATATGGGGGAGATGTTTTGGGGGGTGCGTGCTTGTGTGCGTGCGTGCGTGCAACCTGTGACCAGAGGGAGCAAGGCTACACCAACACGGCTAAATCACTTTCTGTGTTCCTTTCAGAAAGTGAGACAAGGAAAGGACCTGAAGCCTCTCAGTGTATATCCTCAGACAGAGGTACAAGCTGTAGAGAATACCGCAGCTGTACATGCCCCTGTTACTCTGCTCATCCCGGGGAACTAAAGCACAAGTCTCTTATAAAACTGGCTTAATGTCCAGACCAGTTCAGCCAATAACTGATGTCTAGTCTGCAAACCAATCTACAGCCACAAAGTATCTTTTCTCCTTCCTTGATTAAGAAAACTTTATGAGAAACACTAATAATGAGACTGAAAAAAATCGATGCTATTTCTCTTAATAATATGGATTTGTCAGTATATTAGCTAGAAGGTCATGCCTAAAGCATTGTTTAAGTAATGGTCTGGAGTGGAAGGCAAAGGCTTGAATGTATTCAGCAAATTGAAAGATAACTTTTAAGCATCTATATTAATAGTTCATTTGTAGATTTCACCATGATTTCTAGGGAAATTTTTAGAGAAATTAATGAAGTCATGTGCAGGAACAGATGCTTTATGAGCTGTTAGTTATTTTCTTTTATTAGCGTTTTCATAGTAGTTTTTATGTTCAGTTTCTCCATTGGAGGAACATAAAAATGATGAAAAGTATTAAACACCACGGATGGATTTCCAAATGTTAAAATATTAGTCATCATCTACCTCATGCAAGTTTAATTTAGTTGAAGAAATTTTAAATCAAAACAACAACATAGTTATTGCCTTTCCTTTTTCATTACGTTGGCAACATTTTCAATAAGATGAAATTTGGAATTGCTATAAATGGTCAAGAAAATTTAGCAAAAGTGCCAACTGCTACATATTTTTTAAATTTATTTATTCATGTTGTAATGCTATGACCTATGAATTAGTGGGAATTACTAGATTGAATGGGATTACCATCTTTTGCAAGCAGAGAATTAATGAGGGTTGGAAAAGAGGAATATGGAGGTTAAGTTGACCTACCACCTTTGTGACCTGGACAAATCCAAAAAATACTAAATACAAAATCGAGTATAGAATTTCAAATTCCTATTAAGGTAGCCAAAGCTGAGCTTGGTGGGGTAGGCTGGCTCAAACCTGTAGTCCCTTGTGAGGCTGAGAGGGGAAGATCACTGAAGCCCCTGAGTTGAGGCTGCTGATTTTAATATGATAGCATCTCCCCACTCTAGACAAGGTGACAAGCAAGACCCTGTCTTTAAAAAACAAGCAGACAATAGCAACAACAAAAGAATTGAACTGGGCAGTGTGATCCATACATAAAATGGAAGGAGCTCAAAGTCTTCAAATTAGGACAATCTCCTAGCCAGATAAATTGTGTATTTTCTTTTATAGTTAACACAATTTAGCATATGTTCTAAGATGGTAACATGCTGCTTCTTTATTCTCTTTTCCTCCCTTTGTTTGTAACTGTAGTAAATTTTTGATAAAGATTGGCTATTGTTCTCACAGCTTAGTGGTAGATGTGACATATGAGGTTTCTCTAGCAACAAGCACCTCACATTAGCTCTGACACTGAGGAAGAGGGGCTCACAGCAGGCTCACAGGGGCCAAGAGGAAGGTGCACAAAGTATTTCCTCCCTTCCTTCCTTCCTTCCTCCCTCCCTCCCTCCTTCCCTTTCTCTCTCTCTCTTTCTCTTTCTCTATCTCTCTTTCTCTTTCTTTCTTTCTTTCTTTTTTTCTTTCTTTTTAAAGGCAAACAGATGGATTTAATGAAGGATTATCTCACAAAGTGCTCTCAATATCTGTTCAGAGAATATTGCCAAAAGGTGGGTAAGGGTAGGAAAGCAGGAGATTTGAAAATTTCTGCTTGAAAATATTAAGATTTGTAGAGTTGAAAACTTCATTTAACCCTCTGTCTTCCAATTCTATTCTTTTGTGCACTTAGGACAATGCAGATCTCCTGAGAATGAGAGAATATCAATTGACAAAATTTAGCATAGAATTTCAAATTTCTATTAAGGTAGCCTTATAGTGTGGAATAAGTCGCACATTTAATGGATCTGTTCAAACACTATACTACTATATAAATTGACTTTCTACTCATGTTTTAAGGAAAGAACTATACAGGCAACACTATGGATTTTTTTCTTTTTCCTTTTTTAACTATATAAGCAAATGTAATTTTCTGGTTTATACAAGGAGCTAATCTTGCTTCTCATTGCCCAAAATACATATATTTGGCGATGGTCAAGAACTACTCAGGTGATGTAAAGAACTCTCATCATTTTGATTTTTAAAACTTAATCTGTGAATCTTTCTAAATGTAGACTATAAATGTCTCAACACAATAACTAAAAAAATGACATGAAGTCTATGTTAACCAGTTGGATGAGAATATTTCAAATTGTATATAGAAATAGCACACTGTACCCCATGATAGTATTAATGTACACAGCTATGATTTAATAAAAAATTATGATCGTCAGTATATTTATTTTTTAATAATTTTCTTGATATTTTCATTTAAAAGGCATCTACTGATGTTTCATTCAGTAGGCATGCATTTTTTTTTTATTTGATAGCCAAGGACCCCTGTCAACCTGCATAACTGAATCCCATTGCCAAAGTTAATGATACGGCAGGGAAGGCGGTTTGGCTTACTTAATTGATGTATAGACAGTGGGTTTAAGAAGAACATACATATTTAACCATTATGTGTAAATATGCATGCATTTTTAGTCATGTCAAGTTTGTTATAATATTCAAATCATTTTAAGATTATTTCAGTAAAAAATAAATTACAAAAAGTATTTGTTTTGTCAGATGATTCCAATTTAATTTTGATGATTCCAATCTAAATTTAAGTTTAGTGCTTTGTAATTTCTTCATTGACCCAAGTCCTCTGAGGAATGCTGTACTATACTCCATTCCACTATAAGGGCAGGTCACTGACGTGCACTTTTCATGTTGAGCAATGACATTATCTCAAATGTAGTTGGGAATGAAAGACTTAAAATATCAAAAGCAATAAAAAAGAAGATCATAGGTAATTTTATTATTTAGAATCTCACTTTAAAAATCAACAACTAGATCTTTACTTAAAGGTATCGAAATTTCTATGATTCTTAGATAAAAGACAACACCATAATGAATGCTTCTGAATTAAACAAAACAAATAGTATAACTAGATTAATTATTTGCAGAAGGAAACCCAAGATCTTTAAAATTTATATTATTCAATCAATTTAAATTGTATGAGTGTGAATGTGCCCAGTACCATATCACCTATAATGTTCTTTTTGTTTAGATGTAGCTATCTAATGCATGAGTTTTCTATTGCTAACAAACTGTCACAGATTTAGCAGTTTAGAACAACACACATTTCTGTAGGTCAGGAATTGAAGTAGAGATTAGGCCCTTGGCTTAGAGTCTCATTAAACTGATGGAGATGTGGCTGAGCCTAAGATGCTCCTCTGTGCCTCAAAGTCCTCTCTTGAGATCACTGGCTATTGGCAAAATGTATCTTCTTTGCCCAGTCTTTGACTTAAAGCTTAAACTCTTCTCTGATGATCAAGCCTGCTTTTATTTAGCACTGGTCATCTATCGATCTGGATTCCTTTACGCTATATCCTCTAGGTAGAACATATTTTAATCATTCTGTTTTCCCACATTCTTCCTTCAAAAAATTTCCCTCTTCTCACTTGCGCTGTCAGTGAGGAGAGGATAACAAAAATGTCTAGGTATTTATGTTCTCATCTTTTTCACTTAAATTTTACTTTCTTTGATCCATCACATTGCAATTTTTCTCTCCTATGTAACACTTTTTCCTATTCTTTGTGTTTGTTTCACATTTCTTTCCATATCAAGGTTGTCATAACTAACCTGCAACATAGCAGTGGCTTACACAACATACAGGTTGGTTTACTTTTATACAGAAAAAAAATGAAAGGTCCAGAGTTTAGTTTTTCACTACTAAGATTGTGGATCTTCAGACTTTATGGACCCAGATTCCTTTAATCTTTTGCTTTGTTATTATATATATATATATATTTTTTTTTTTAATTTTGTAGTTTCTGGCTGGGGCTGGGTTTGAACTCACCACCTCCACCTTTGGCATATGGGGCTTGCACCCTACTCCTTTGAGCCACAGATGCCGCCCATGCGGCATCTTTTGATTATTGATTATTTGATTATTATATCTTTTGATTATTTGATTATTATATCTTTTGTTATTCTTTTGATTCCCTGGCTTTTTATCTCAGACTTCTGGAAATGAACAGATTACACAGGGGTTAACCCATAGCTCAATGGTTAAGGTGCCGGCCACATGCTCTGGGGCTGGTGGGTCTGAACCTGCTAAACAAACAAACAAAATAATAGCCTGTCATCCCAGCTACTAGGGAGGCTAAGGCAAGAGTATTGCTTGAGCCCAAAAGTTTGAGGTTGCCATGAGCTATGATGCCACAGAACTCTACTAAGGGCAACATAGTGAGACTCTGTCTCAAAGTAGATAGATAGATAGAAAAAAGAATAAAATAAAATAAAACTGCCTAGAAAGTTCTCAATAAATAGCTGTTGAATGAAGGACTGAATCAATAAATGCACAGAAAGATCAAAAAATTAATCATTGTCTGAAATATTTAACCAACTGTTAACACCAGGTGGCACTGGCACTGGCAGATACTTGACTTAAAAATATAGTACATTTAATATACTAATGAATATATTTAAAATGTAGAACTGCCATGCTTTGCAGACTGAAAATGAAAATAATAGTCTTTTTGTTCAATTAGTAGTCATAGTTCCAAGGTAATGATTATTCCCTCAATTTGCATTTTCTTTCAAGTTTCTGATGAATAGTCCACTAGCAGATAGAGGTTTCTTCATTAAAAGTAGAAGGGTGAATATAAATTATACATCTCTTATTTTTAGCTATTGTCTTTTATGGTCTTAATTTACAATTACCACCATTATTCATGATACCAATACTATATATGTAAGTAAAATAGTCAGACATAGTAGACGTTGATTTTTAAACTTTTCTTTTAGTTTCTAGTTGAAGTTTGATATTACCCTGTTCCATTCTATAGACTAAAAATGAATAATGTAACTGTTGTAATGTTTAGAGATTGATAGAATCATTTTAAGACATTTTTAAAAATCATCTTCAAATCACATCCATTATATCAACTTGAACTTACGTATTTGTGTGTAGTCTGTGTGTGACCTTTTGGTTTTTCAGGATAATGTGTGAAACTCCTCATATTTCATCTGGAATGGCACAGTCCTAAAAGAATGGACGAGTTTCAAGTTTGAATTTTTTTGCATTTCCAATTATAACATCGCTTAAAAGATATCTGTAGGAAAGGATTTTAGAATATTCTGTCTTTTCTAGAAATACTGAACGTTCTTTAGAGTACCAGAAATCTATCAGTGAGACTTGTTTTGTTACTGTAATTATTTCGGACAGTTCACTTGGTATTCCACTGTACCAAGGACATGTTGAGAATTTGTACTTAAAATGCCTCTCTTTAAGCTTTATGTCTTTTCCTTTTTAATATGAAAAGCAGAAACAAAATATTCAGGGAAAAACAAAGATAAAGAAAAGACAGCAATGCTGTTTGGCAAAATAATTTCTTCCGCTACAGAATAAATAAATAAATAAACTAACTAACTAAAAGCCTAAAGGATATATAATATTATTTACTGTCTACTTTCTCCCTCCTTTATATGTCAGCTTTCTTAGCTCCTTAAAAGATTTGCAGGATTGGAAACATTTCTTTTTTTCTAACAATAGAAGAGCTCAATTCATTAGAAAGGAGACCTTTCTTTACTGAAAAATAAATTTTCTTTTACTGCTCAGTGATTACAGTTTAATGCCTGGCTTGTATATGGGTGCAATTTGAGACAAATTCTGATAGACTGACATTGGAGGAAAACGTTTTTGTCATTCTGTAAACTCTGCATTATTTTGAACAATTTTTTGAAAAAGGAAATTATGTTAAATTTTCAAAGTGATATAATACACCTTAAAAGGCAGAAATTTTATTTTAGAATATACTTTGGGGCATATAAGATAAAATAAAACATTTTTCCAAGTTTATAGAAAGCTAAAGTAGAATGTAAGAAATTAAATCTTGAGAAAAAAATATCAGTTTTTAAATTAGAAATTCTTGGGAGAAGTCAAGGACTTTAATGTGTTAAAAAGTAATTGAAATCACCATGGCTACATACCGAGAACGACATGATAAACTTGTGTTTATGTCGCATAAAGCCTGCGTGGGGATTATTTTCTCCAATCTGTTTTGTATTCTCTAGCTGCCAAAATTTTATTTCAACAGCCAATTGGTTCTAATTGAAAGATGTCCTTAGCTTTTCATTCTAGCCTATGGGTTAATTTAGTTTGTTATGAATCTATACAGAGCTGTGCCATCACAACCCTTTATATTCAGAACTTTGATTTATGATTTGAATTAGAATCTGAAATGGGAAAGGCTTCCACACAAATTCAGAGCCTAAATGCTATAAGAACAGCTCAGTCAAGCCCTAGAACTTGTACTTTCAAAATAGTCATCAAAATGCTGATTATTTCCTGCAATAAACAACAAGCAGAGACAGGAAAATTATTCATACAAGAAGCAAGTCTGATGAAAGTCAATTTACAGAATAGAATAATAAAAAGTCTGCAATAGATCTTTACACAAAATACTCAGGAGATTAATATATTCTGTAGTTCACATAAATATGAATTTTTCAGCATTCAAAAACCACTTTGACAACAAAACCAATCCAGTCTTTTGAAGGTTTTTTTATTCTCCTATTTAGGTTCCAAACTCTCCCCCATCCACCCAGCTATTTCCATTTCCCATTGTGTACTTTTTTATATGACTCTCTTTCTTAATACACCTAGAACATTCATTTCCTCCTTTTCCGGCCATCTAGTGGCAATCCATTTGCAACATTTAGGCATGCTAGTCTTCATTTATTTGCTTATGTGTTCCATTGTGCATAATACAGGACATACAAAGGGTCCTGATAAATAACCTTGAAAGAAACGAAGGTACTTCTAGCAGTGTAATACTTCAGTCACAATCCCAAGTCTCTTTTTGGAAGACATCCGTCTTGTCTTAAATAATTTTTATATTGCTACCAACTGCATCCTTCTTTCTTATGCCATGTATTAGTGTAGTGATTTTATCATCAGTAGTAAAATTCAGATAATTTCAATAATAAGAAGCATTAGTTTAGCTCCAATCCTCATGAGAAAATTCACTGGAACTGTCTCTCTCTCTCT